>WYDE02075440.1:0-11966 GCA_009867175.2 Adela reaumurella
ACAGCGAAGAGATCAGTCTTGAAACCATTTCTCACTATCCGGTCCACCAAGTTGCAGTACTTGTTAACTTTGAAGTTAACAAGTACGGATGTGTGAACGCACCAGTTCACACATCCGTAATTGCGATGGCTAAAATCAATGAGTTAAAGTTCGAATTACTTCCTCATGTATCATATTCACCAGATCTGGCCCCCTCGGATTTCTCTTTCCGAACTTGAAAAAAATGGCTCGGAGTAAAAGAGTTTTCCATCAATGAAGTAGTAGAGTCGGCGGTTAATGGATATTTTGAGGAGCTTGACGGCTCTCACTATAAACAGGGCACCGAAGCTATCGAACATCGCTGGCAAAAGTGTATTGAGCTACAAGGAGATTGTGTAGAGAAATAAATATAAATTTTAAAAAAATAAATGTGTTATCTCTGGTAAGCCGAGTACTTCTGGGACCACCCGCGTATATGAAGAGAGCTGCGAAAGCGTCACTGCAGGCATCCTACAGAATATGGATAGGTAGGGAGAGGGAGGTCAAGAGCGATACTGGTGGTTCTCCGCGAGGCGACATGCAACGCCCGCTGCAGAACTCTCTAGTCCCGAACTCATTCACTTTCACTGGCGATGGGCCCGGGTATGTTTGGTGGACCCATACACCTTCCTACTCAAGAATTAAACCCAAACAACGTAGGATTAATCACATTTTAATCATAGTTTCATAAATTATCTCTTACGTACATACTTTAACATATCCTTTAAAAGTAACCCTACAAATGTGAAAAATTAAATAATTTACATATTACAAAGTATCACAAATATTTAGGATAGACTGACTGACGCGGCCCCGCAGCGAGAGAGCGTAACCAAGCTTCTAGTGGGTGTTGTTTCCGTTTCGCCGCCAGAGTGCCGGGGTTACGAGGCGGAGGCGCCGGGCGGCGGTGAGCACGAGCGGCGCGGGCTCGTCTCGCGAGACACGGTCACCTCCGATGGCGGCGAGGGAGCGGTCGTTGGCGTCGGCGCCGTCGCCGCCTCGGGATCCGGAGGTGGCGCCGCCGACCCGTACAGAAACAAGCTCTTGAGTAAGGCGGAGCGCGCGGACGTAGACGGAAGAGTTTCTTCGGCGGGCCGATCGTCGGGCCAACTGCCGGCGCTGGCCGTGTCGGAAGCGGCGACGTCCGCCGTCACTTCTAGGCGGTGTGCGGCGGGAGAATGCGTTTCGTGCCCGGCTAAGGAGCCGGCGAGGGCCGCTAATGAAGCGGCGCGGAGCTCCGCGTGATGCGACCCGGCGGAGAGCGACGCGTCGCCGATGGACGGTTCGAGGCGGCGGGAAGCCGCGTCGAGTTCTGCCGGGTCGCGCTCCTCGTCGAAGTGCGTCGCGCGGGAAGGTGGCGGGGAGCCGCCGCAGCCCCCGGCACGACACAGCGACACCGGCACCACGCCGTAGACGTAGAAGAGCAGTATCGGAACACCGATGCCTACAGCGAGCCCCGCGACCAGCGGAGACACGATCAGCTGTGGACAACAAAAAAAAAATTTCAAGCTGGATTGAGCATACAGCACGGGATCCGTATAAATGGCGTGATGATTGCGTGAGCGTGTGATGTAGCAAGAGTGAGGTCACCTTGTTAGTTCAATTTGTTTATGTGAACCGACATGGGTGTTCAGAGTCGATGAGGGACAATATTAATTCGACTCAGCCAATCTCGCGGAACCAGCTCGGCGAAGCGCTCCACCGACTTATTGGCAGGCTATTTTTGCAGTGTCCAGTTTAGGCAAAAATACAATGTTTGAAGACTACCAGGTTAGAGGACTCGGAAAACACATACGAAGATAGACAATTCCATACACTAGTGATGCGGCCCTAAACTGTGTGGACAGAGAACCTATGTGTTCGTAGAACACACATACTCGTACAGTAATCTTCTAATGACCGCAAGATGCTTGAAGCGGCGGAATTCTAATTTATTTGCATTTATTTTTAATTAAACTTAGACATGGCCAGGCGTCAGTTTTCAACGGCATCACCAAATATAATCTCCGGGTCCTGTGTGTATATTTCGTATGGTTTACCTAGCAATAAAATATGGAAAAAGTATGCTGGGCCAAGAAAGGGTAGGGTGGCTAGAAAGTGCATTCCATTAAAAGGGTACATTTTAAAACTAAAACGCCGAGTGTAGTTATTTCCCGTCCCATGCTCTCATGCCTCGATAGGATACTCGACCCGGATAGTAGTGTAAGGGACAACTGCAGCAGAGACCCATTTTTTACCTACAAAAATGTCGCAGCGCCTGCTCTCAGCAGAAACCTGTTTTCTACATCAAAACACATCCAATTTTGATTTGTTTTTCTTTTATTGACATTTAGAACCTAGTAGCTAGTCTTCTATGTTTTTAAAAGTTAGTTTTTATTACTATTAAGAACCGATTTTTAAGCATTTTAATTTTGGATACTTTTCAATTAAAAATCTTGCATATTCAGTTTTAATATTTCAGTATAAATAAAAACCTTTGATGAAATTTAAAAACATAGTTTAAAAAAATGTGTAGATATCTTTAAAAATGGGGTAGGGAAAAGGTTTCGCTTTTTGTATGGGCTGACTTTAAAATTGTAGTCTCTAAAAGGCTGCAATAAAACATTTAATTTTACAAGCGAATATCAGCTGTTCAGCTGTGTGTATCAGCTGTTTTTTCATTTTTTATAGTGAAGCTGGCAAGCATTGATGACTGAACCCAGAAAAACATTGAGACTTTGGTCAACGTCACCTTTCCTAACTAAAGCGAAGGTGTAATGTCAGCTTGCAGTGTGCCAAAAAGTTCAAGGGGAAGTTTAAATGATATCCATTTGAGAACATCTAAAAATTGTAGATGAGTGGGAAATTTTAGCGTTCCGACGGGACTTCGTTCTGGGAAAGAATCTAAAATAGGAGAATTGATTTTTACCCCCGACGAAACGGAGAAGGTGTATGCCTTAAGGGTGAGATGTTGTTTGTTTTTATCTAAATAATATGGCACTAGAAACTAACATAACAAAAAACACAATGCCGCACCGATGTCCTTTGACTAATTTTGACTTTAGACCACCTTTTTCAACTGATTAACCAACAGGATAAAGTTTTACATTTTAGAACTGCATTTGTTTTACGAATGGTGGTCTGATGAGTTTCAGGCACAGGTGTGAACACGTCGCAAAGCTGTGTATTTCCTCTCATAAGATAAGATGATTGGTAAGCCTCAAGAATAACGTAGGTGGGGCATAACAGCAGAGACCCTTGTGGCACACAAGTCCTAATCGTCCGAAACCGTACTTAGGCTATGCACTCTTAGAACAAATTAGGACAGAAACTTAGTCCCAAACTTGGCTTATAGATGGCGCAAAAACAAGAGTTGCGAAAATCTTTTCCAAGGGTACAAGATTTTCACACGAAACAGTCAACACCTCCATGGTCTGGTTATGATACTGCTCTTTATGTTGGCGGTGCCTGGTTTGATCCCACTGGCTATGAAACAATAAAAATTTAATTCACTTTTTTCCTTCTCCCTAAAGTGTTGGTCCCATATTTCACTTCTGCATGGCCATGGCGCCACAATCGGAGGATGTGCGAAAAATTAAAAAGAGTTTCTCACCATTTCAGTATTACAATATTATGGACTGGGAGGTAGTGAAAAAGAATAACGCGATTTTGTTATTTCTACATTTTTTCGGCATCAAGAATATGTCGGTCTGGCAAGGGAGGGCGTCTGGGAGGTGTTGCGTTCCGAAATGGCAACACTTTAAAAAGTTTAAAAATTCCTATCTCAAAAAGTGTTAGTTGGATCCGACAGGTGTCCAAAAGTAAAATGATGACATTGATACATAGATAATGGTAAAAATTGCCAGACTAAAATATTTGAGCTTTAACCTGCCAGATGACTTTTAAAAGGACTTAAGCGACATTTTTTCACCATTTTTCAAAGTCGTCTGAAAGGCTGAAGTACAAACGTTTTCGTATGGCAAATTTTTATCATTATCTATGCATCAAGGTCTTCATTTTATTTCTCGACACTTTTTTGAAAACTAACAGTTTTTGAGATAGAAATTTTTAAACTTTCTAATGTGTTGTTACTTCTGGAAGCAACGCCTCCCAGTTGCCAGATCGACATATTCTTGATGCTAAAAAAATAAGGAACATAACAAGCTTAATCATTTTCATAACAAAATCACGCTTTTTTTCACTACATCCAGGAACATTAGCCTAGGACCGTACCATAGTAGCTGAATATCTAGGCAAAGAGGAATACGGCTGGCAGCTTGCTACAAATGACCCTCTTGCCAGACTGTCAAATGACATAGACATATTCAAGGTGACTGCCAACAATTTACCGAACTTCTCTAGTCATTCAGTGGTTTATAACTCACGGATTTGAGAGCTGCCGGGTTTCGCTGATTTGTGGCTATAACTAGATTGGTGCTCTTCGCAAATATTATCTACGTTTGAAGAAGTTGAAATTTTTCGATACATGTATTTACTACGTGGTTCTACCTACACAGTGTTTCACTTAGCGTGCTATATCCTTTAATTACCAATTGTAATAATAAAAAAAAAATTGAATTGAATTTTGTTTTGGTTTCTCCATACGTTTTAAAAGAAGGCTGCCTTCGCCAAACCCGACATACTATCGCGAAACACCCCTTTGTAGTCGACAGAACAGTTTTTCGAACCTCACGATTCTCTAAATCGCTCTTGCGTCGAACTGCAAAGGTGTGGAACGGGCTTCCGGGGACCATGTTAACTTATTCCTACAATCCACGGAATCTAAAATCGGGTTAAGAGCCTTTCCCCAGAAACATTAGTCCGCCTTGGCACCCCCTCGGGGGTGAATTTGGTGCCCCTGGGGCCCCGACCTAGAGCACAACCACCACCCACTTTTTGCAGCAATAAACACCATGCATATTTCAGAGAGATTGTCCAATCCCTAACGAATCTCTTTGAATTAAAACGTAGGCGGAAGTTACACATAACAACAATGCCCTTGAGTATGCAAAACAATAGATTTAAATTTGGTAATGGTTTGATGAGCAAGATCTTCCTAGTGATTAGTTTTTTTAGGAAGCTTTATTGTATCTGGCAAATTGGAGATGACTTACACACATACATGCTAAGTATGCCTGTTTACCAGTGGGGTAGGCAGAGACAACGGATCTAGACGTGCCACGAACCTGACACATCTCTGCCGTTTCTTTCACTCTCATAATATTCTTCATACATGCTCGTCGGTAAAGGAGTAAGGGTTGCCAAAAAGGGGCAATTGCGCAGTACCCGTAACTACGCAATTGCCCCTTTTTGAGAACCTTTTCTAGGTACGTGCGTCTAGGGCGACACTTCCACTCACATTCGCTTCAAAAATTTCTTTCATTAGTCTTCTATCATCCATTCTACCAACAAGACCGAACCACCGAAGCATTCCTTTCTCAATCCTTGTCACTATATCTTATAACTTGACTTCTAAATGAGAAATAGAACGCTTTATACTAGATAGTTACATTATGTAAAGTAAACAGTTTACGTATAAGCCGGAGATAAAGAAATGATTTACGGAATAACAAAACTGCTCGCATCACCAGTGAAAAATGCAAAATGCTGCCAAAATACACCGACTACAAGTTCAAAAATACCACAGTAAATGTTTTAGTGCAACGGCTACTCTTAGGTAATTATTTTCTTATATTTTCGATACGCCTGTACAATCCTATTGTGGAATTGTAGTTGGAAGTATCCTAAAAAATTACAATTGTTAGATTGCTTAGCACGGATGTTGGCTGGATGCCGCCAATGTGTGGTGGCAACCGGCCAACATCTGTGGCGGGCGATTTATATGCACTTTATAATGCTCTTGTAAATTTTATACTTCAATTTATATATTTTATTTATTATGGAAACCGAAATGGGAGGCTACACCACGCACCGTGTATGTAAATATATAACACTTGTCCAATAATTATATAAGTAAACGTAAAAAGGTGTTAAGAATTTAACTTTTATTGAATATGATAAAACTACTAAGAAACATGAAATCAAATTAACTAGAAACTACATAACAATATAAAAAAATTCAGTTAAATTTTGTCTGGGGACGGAGCGGAGGGACCCCAAGACACACCGCGTTATTAAAGGTGTTTATTGTTCACATATTAATACAAAAAACCAAATAAAACAAGAAAAACAATTTAATGAGCGAACAAATGGTCTGGACATAGCTGTGACCAGCATCCATGCGTCGTCGCTGATTTTGAGTTTTTTTTTTATTGTATAGCCAATTTATGTAACCATATTATATATATAGCCAATAAATTGGCCGACATTTATTTGGTGCCATCTGCTAAACTGGAAATATCGTTATTTTTACGTTTCTATGCTGATTAGATGTTATTTATGTAAATGAACACATCCCCGTTCGCATTACAAGATGCAAATCACACGATAGGATAGTACATAATTATAATTTAAAGATGTATTATAATAATAATTTATATATATTTAGATAGTAAAATTTTCAATACAATGTAATATTGTTCGTGAAATAAATAACTTGAACTTGAACATTTTTCTATAATTAGCTATTGTTCATTGTTTTAATTGTATTCTTTGTATGTGCCAATTACAAACACGCCATTCATAGTGATAGTTAATATTATAAACAAATTGATAACATTCCTAACAACATTTACTACTAGCTGTGCTCGCGGACCCGCACACGTGTTAGAGGCAAATTCGAATCTCGCTGCATGAAGCGCACACTTTGCCGGTTTTTGTTCCATCGTGATTAAATTTGACAAGTGCACATTAAGTAAGACAATCAATCATATTGTGAAAGCACCATCACAACAAAATAAGGTGTTTTTAGTTAAGTATACGCGCCGCACACACACAAAGATACGACATACAATTTTTTTTTCAAATATATTTTTTTTTACTTTCTTTCGTTAACTAAACTGTCTGTAAAAGAATTTTGCGAAAAATAAAAAAAAACAGACAAATGCATCATAACTCTCTTATAATTAGTAGAGATGAAGGTAAGGTATGAATGAAACCCCCCAGACATGGCACAGGACAGGTGTCTATCTAGCTAGGACTATTTTTCATGATTTGAGCTCGTTTGGGTATATCACTAAAATTCAGGTAACTGCATTCAGTTCATAATAATAACAGAATTTTGCGGTATTTCTCCATCCTCATCTCGCCCGCTGTTCCCTGTAGCGAGATCGTTATCTGTAATCTGAAATTCGGACGAGCCCCCTGTCGCCGGGATGCTGGGAGAAGCGGGCGGCGCAGCGCGGAGGTGATGCATCGTGGGACTCCCCAATGAATAAATTACGACAACACGTCCCCACCCAAGTCGTGTGTCCGCCGCGGCGACGGGAAGGTGGGTGTGGGTGCGGCGCGCGCACGCGCTCCGTCGTCGCAGCGGCAGGCGGCTGCCGGCGGGCGGGTGGATGTGGGTGTGAGCGATCAGTCGGTTCGGCGAAGCGGCGCAGTATGCACGGCGGTGAATCAGAAAGCGTCGCCGCGTCCGAGGACGTAAGCAGCGCCAGCGAGTCGGAGGGAGAGCCGGAGCGGCCGGACGACATCGCCCTGACTGAAGAATGGGCACGCGAAGTGTTAAATGCGGCCGGGGAGGCTGCGCCGCGAGACGTGCGGGTGGAGTCGCGGGCGGGCGTAGCCGGCGCCCTCAGCCGCGTTCTCGCCGTCACCCTTCACTTCGAGAGCGACGGGGAGAAACGTCACCTACCGATTATCGTAAAATTGCCGCCTAGAGATCCGTTCGGGAGGCTGTTCGTCGCCGAGGCGCAGTTCGATACGCGGGAGATCCTCTTCTACACGGAGGTGGCCCCGGTGCTGAACCGACTGGCGGAGGAGACGCTGGGAAAGGAGTTCAGTCTGCCGGTGCCGCGGTGCGTCCGGGCTCGCCTGCCAGGTGAGTTGCCCTACTTCTGAACGAATTTTGATCTCACGGCGCGGCGGGGGCGGATCTTAATAACATAGGTCGAGAGGTCAGCTCAGCACACTCGCCTCGTCTCGACGAGTCTCTCCCGCCCGTCCATTAGGAATAATTAAGACTCCGTAAAGATAGATGCAACACGATTTAGCAGCTGAATCGTTCTAAACGCGATTGGTTAATTGATTTATCGAGAGAACTCTTAATACCTATTGTATTTTGTACTATAGCGTTCAACTACGTAACCGGTCGTATAATGTATGTTTCAGAGGAGATCGGCGGAGATAGCGAGCTCGTTCTGGAAGACGCGACAGCAGCCGGATACGAGGCCGCCGAATTCGCGGAAGGTCTGTGCGAGCGACGCGCGAGGGCGGCTCTCGCTGCAGCCGTACGTCTGCACGCGCTATCACTCGGGCTTCGCGAGCGCGAGGGATCCCTGGATCGACGATTCGACTTCCTGTTCCCGAGCGAACGTGCCGCCGCCGGATATCTGCGGCTCGTTCGTCGCGGCCTGCCGCAGCTCGAGGCTTTCCTCCGTCAGCGCACCGACTGCGCCGACGAGGCCGCCGCGGTGGCGGCGCTCAGCGCACGCGCCCCGGGCTTGCTCGCCGCACTGCTGCGCCCGGCGGAGCCCGCGCCACTGGCGCACGCCGACTTTTGGAGCGGCAATCTGCTGTTCCGGGAGAGGGAAGGCCGCTGCGAGTGCGTCGCGCTCGACTGGCAGATGGTGTCGCTGGGGAGGCCCATGGACGACGTCGCGCTGCTTCTGCTATCGTCTCTGGCGCCGGAGACGCGGCGCGCCTCCTCCGATAAACTCATCGAGGAGTACGGCGAGAGACTGGAGATAGAGTGCGCGAAAGTGGGCGCCGGAGAGGCTGGCGCCAAGGCGCGAGAAGGACTCCGAGCGGATTGGCCTCGGGCCGCGCTGCGAGCGCTGCTGCTGTGCGCGGGGAGCGTGGACGTGGCACTGGGCGAGCCGAGGGCGGAGGCTCGCCTCTTGGAGGCCGTTCGCGATCTCCATCGCGACGGAATCCTCAACTTCGAGGCCTCTTGAGCGTCAGCGCGAGAACGATACGGTTTTGTTCGCGTGAACGATGTGATATTTGTTAAAAAGCCTAAATATAAGACTGAGACCTTACGTAGGCGCGGCGGAGGCGGCATGTAGCTAGCTAGCTAGAGTAGGACCCTACCTACTCGTCGTGGTCTATTGACTCTATTAAATAGTTATTGACGAAATGCCGCTTTCATTTCCACCTGTCTCGACACCGGACAAGCGACCGTAGCGTCGCGCGCGCCGACACGCATCAAACAGAGCAGAAACTTGCACCCTTTGTGCAGTGCAGGATACAATATAATTCGTTAGCAGCTGACAGTTCCAGTTGACCTTTGATACAAATGTTAATTATTATGTAATACTGATGCACCTTTACAAGTACCAGGCTAACAAATAATTATTTACATTTATTTCTGCTGATGATTACCAAATTGATGGACCTGAGGCGAAACAATTTTTTATCGGTGGGCAGCTATAGGATATACCTACTTGTAAGTAACGTCATACAGAATATTTTCAAAAGTTGCTGAACGCAAGTTACAACAATATATTAGTTATTTGCAAAATGTTATAAAATTTTACCAAAGCACATTTCCATATAGATAAAGTATTAAATAATATCTAACAAATATATCAATGTTTATCCGGATTTTAAAATTGGAAAAAACAGTAATTAGTATACTAAGGTTATTTATTTCTAAAGCGAAATACTACGAGTAAACTATGCAAGTGATTGCCGACACTTACTTGAGGGGCATTGCCGTAATTAGCTAAAAACATAATTCATTTTCAATATTAAAATCTACCTAAATAACCGGCCAAGTGCGAGTCGGACTCGCACGCGAAGAGTTCCATACAAACAAGAGAGGTTTTATTTGTTATAGCGACCATAGTAATACACGCTCTGTGAAAATTAGACTTTTGTATTGCCATTATTAAGAGTGTTTATTGAAATGTTTGTGAACATTTTGAAAATGTGCAATTTACCGAGGTGGCGCAACTCCATAGGCGTATACCTAGCCTTAACATAGTCAAATAGCTAAGTATCATAATGAAATTAAGAATTAAGGATAAACATTTATTGACACTTAATTTAATTTTTTTGCTAAAAAAATTCGAGTATTACAATTTTTTTTTTTTTATTTGAGCAGTTTATATGGTATTCAAAAATACCATATAAAAAGCACCATGTCTGCTACAATATACTTTACTGAAAATTACAATATTTTCTCATAAAGTAAGAAAAAAAAAACCTATTATTTATTTATTTATTTTATTTTTATTTATTAAAAAAAGTCTCTTTAGGCGCAAAAATACTAATTTTTCACTTTGGTTTAAATTTTATCACTTAAACACAAAATTAAAATTTTATCTGAGGAATTTGTAGAGGATTACACGTACTTGTCTGTGCTGATTTTTATTTTAAATATCAATTGTGCTTGTGACTAAGAGCTATGTATATACTCCGTTTTCATTAATTCTGAAAACGGCTTTTGATTAATCCGAATTTCTAGCGTATTTGATCAAAATTTTCACCTCTTATTCATAGGAATCTGTTTAGATAATGAAATGGTTTACTTATGTGCATCCAGTTTGTAGAAACAATTACCATTTTGGAATATTAAAGGCCGAAGTTGCGAGTTACCGCACTTTTCGCGCTCTCAATCAATAAGCCATCTTAATTAAGATCGAGCAAAAGCACGAAAAAAAACATGTTCCTTGTAAGGGAACCACCTTTATTTTTTAAGTATATTTTGTTTTATAGCAGCCATTGTAATACACACTCTGTGAAAAATTTTCAAGTGGCAACCTATTACGATTCAAAAGATACAAACCTGTCACAGACGGACAGACAGCGGAGGCTTAGTAAGAGCGTTTCGTTGGAACCCTTTGGATACGGACCCATAAAAAATGATTAAATTAATTGTTTATCCAACTCCTAAGCACCTTACCTACCTATAGTACAGTCGCCCGGGGACAATTTTCTTACGCAAAAGATTTCCATAACCACTATGAAATTGTTGTATAATAAATTATATTGGTTAGAAAAAAAATTGTCTTAAAAGGCGCAAATAGCCATAACGATATAATGTGACAAGACTAAAATTTAAAAACAAATTGTTTTAGAGGAAAATGTATTTTTCTTTATTTTTATGTTCTACTCCATCGTTCTATAGCCACAAGTGGCTATAGAACGATGGAGTAGAAAGACCATACAATATGACCATACAAAGTTTTAAGACCATTTGAAAATTGAGTAAATTTCAGAAATTCAACTAAAATTCAAGTGGTCTTAAGACTTTGTATGGTCATATTGTATGGTCTTACTATTACTTGTGGTTATGGAACGATGGAGTATAACATAAAAATGAAGAAAAATTAAATTTATCTCTAAAACTATTTTTTTTTTAATTTTTAGAAATTTTAGAATTGTCACATTATATCTATACGGCCCTTTGTGCCTTTTAAGACTATTTTATTTTATATCGGCTAAAGTCCGTGCCTGTGAGTGCAACATGCTAATGGCTGTCAGTGAGAAACACACTGCAAATATTCTCTCCTACATTACGCGCTTTGCGGTCCCTGATCCTTTGTAAGTATCACTAGAAGCCAGCACGCAAAATTAGTTGACATCGGTCCACGGGCGGGATCCCACTGTACAGAGAACGGAAAATTAACAATAGTCATAGATTTATGAAAAAAAAGCTGCATTTTGTGATGGGAGCAAGCCACTTTGAGCAATCCTTTCAAAACTTTCATCCCTATTCTATACATCCATTCTATACATATCCTAATACAGATGGCGCCACTTAATAAAAAAATATATACAATTTAAACGGTTCCCACTTGATTCGTGCGGCCGCTAAAGTGGCTTGCAGCGCGCGTAACTACGTTTCAAACGACGGCGCGCCGTACGGCGTGGAGCGCGGTCGGTTTTTTGCGTTTCATTTG
>WYDE02075551.1:0-11965 GCA_009867175.2 Adela reaumurella
AAAGTTTAATTAAGTTAAGTTAGAAGTATTTGAAACTTTTTAAAGAGTCCTTGCAAAGGAGTTCTGTGTTTTTTCCGTCAGGGTTTTTTATCAAAATTTTTAATTTTGTTTATTATTACTTCCTGTTATAGCGGACATACACTATGTGAAAATTAGACGTTCGTACCTATTGCCCAACCAACCAGGAATAGGTCTTTGTTTCATGTACCACTCTGTCTCACAAGGTATCGGCGAAACTCATTTTTAATAAGAGCTACCAAAAAATGAAATAGAGAATATAGAGAAGTGAATTTTTTCAGTGATGGATTGTGCAAAGTAAAGAAATCAGCATCATAATTTTTTTTTGGAATGACACTACACAATATCTAGAATAGATCATCATACATTTTTTTATTCTTTATATTGATATTAGATATCTGTCTTATCATATTTATTATTTCACTTTTACTTTTTGATTTGTATTTTGGTTTGTTAATTTGATTTGTATTTGATTGTAGTAATTCGTTCTTTGGTGGATTTTGGGCTTTATTTTTAAATTTTAATATTTTTTTGTTTCACTCACAAGAACTAGTATTTACGTAACCGTTCTTAAATTTAAAGTTAGCTTGCTTATTTTTCTTTTTGTTAATTAATTTAATTTGTTATCTTATGTTATTCACTATAGATATGTAGTCATCCATCTGTTTTATGTGTTTGTCATCCGTAAGTAAAGACCTTCACCGGTGTATGTATTTAAATTTAAGTATTACTTTCACTGTTGGTTGTTCTTAATAAAATAAATAAATAAATAAAGATCGATCAAAAAACTGCCGAAAAAATAAGTTTTTGTATTCCCATATTTTTTTACAACCTCCTTAATTTTCTTACTTTATTTTATTTAGTTATTTGTTATTATAGTTGCTATTATAGTACATACTCTGTGAAAAATAGACATTTGTATGTATTGCCATTAAGATCGAGCAAAAAACGCCGTAAGTCAAATTTCTTGTATGGCCACATCCTAAATTATTAATTCTATTTTGATATTTTTTCATTTATTCTTATAGTCACCATAGCAGTACATATTTTTTTAAATCAATCATGTAAGTATAACGGTTCAAAATATGTAGTCCTGTGTGTGACCGCAGGACGGAAGCCGAAAAAAAAGTTTATTTTATGGAGTGGAGACCTCCCTTAATTATTACCAATATTTTATTGTATTACCTCTTATTATAGCGGCTATAGTAGTACATACTTTCTGAAAATTTCAAAACGGACGGTGAGACGGACAGTGGGGGCATAGTATAGCATTAGTGTCCCGTTGGCACTCTTTGGGAACGGAACCCAAAAAAGTAGCATAACCATATGCATATATTTTACGCTACTTTTTCACTTTCTTCGGAGGTAGTGGGCTATCTGGGCGATAAGTCGCCCAATCTGGCAACACTTCAGCGAAGACCCTGACCACTGGACTACCAGACCAAATAAACTGGTTATAAACCAGTATATCGTCATTTCATTGTTTTCATTTAATAGTGCTATTTCATTTGAACTTCCTATATGAGCGAGTCAGCACTACAAGATTTAAAAGATGAAGATTCAACATCACATTGTTTATTCTGGTTTTTAGCTGATGATTGAATAAGCACTAGAAAACAAAACTTGGCGGTTTACAGTACAGTACAATCTTCCTCAGTTGTTCCTCAATGATAATGTTGTGTTCTTGACCTCCTTGTGACGCAGATTGGTGCGATAAACGTATTTTTGGTATGTACCAATTGAATTTTCTTTGTTCTAGGATATTTAATTTGTTAGACTCTAAGAATGGCGTTAGCAAGGCTTGGAAGGTGTTAAATATTTACAAATTATATATTAAACTATATACAATTAAGTATACATCTGTAAAGTGAAATTATTGATAGTTTTCTTGCAAACTATTATTTCTTGTAAATATGGGTGGCCCACAAAAGTTTCATAATACAGAATGTTATAAGCACTTCGAAGAAATGGTAAAATAGATATGGACCTACTAGTTAAATTATAGTTACCTAAAAAAAGGATAACATTTTTCAGAAATGCTGTTTCTTTGCTTGCTGGTCATTCAACTCGGATTGGCGCTGTCAGTTCCAAGCTGCAAATTCACAGGGACTCATGGAACCACTTTAATCTGTACAGCTGGACATGGAGACTATACTCTCGAGAGAGGCCTCGTTTCCGACAACAACAAGACCGCCATAGTCGTTCTCAAGGCTTGCAGGATCATCGATGTAGACTTAGAGTCATTCGATGGCCTTCCAAACGCGCACACCATCGATCTGTCTCTCAACAAAATTACAACTTTCAAACTTGGAGTTTTGGATGAGTCCCAGAAGGTGAAGAAGTTCAACATTTCCTACAATCTTATCGCTGATGTCCCACTAGGTCTATTCGACACGATGCCGAATTTGGAAATCCTTGACGCGAGAGGGAATAAGTTCAAGAGTTTCGAGTTGGGAATCTTCGATACCATAAAGAAACTGGTTCATTTAGACATCTCGAGTAATGAGTTTAAAGGGGAATCTCTTAGCCCGTATTTATTGGATCAGACGAAGAAGATTAATTTCTTGGATTACTCCAGAAACGACATGTCGGAAGCTCCTTACAACTTGCTGAACTCGATGGAAGTCCTAGATTTACTCAATCTGGATAGCTGTTTACTTCATCGCGTACCAAGGTTCGCGTTGGAGCAAAACTTGGGAAGTTTGCGTCATTTAATAATGTCTAACAATCAGATAGGATCTATTACTGACGGTGGTTTATTTAGGAACATGGTTGGCCTACAGATCTTAGATTTAAGTGGAAACAAAATTGTCTCCATGCATGAAAATGTTTTAAAACCCTTGAAGAAGCTTACAACATTGATACTTCGCTCTAACCTCATACAAGTCCTTCCCGCAACCATTTTTGATAACCTTCCAAACCTGGGTAATTTGGATTTATCCCACAACGCTCTCAAAGTTGTTCACGAAAATGCATTTCATGGTTTGCCACGTCTAAAAAGATTGAATCTTTCGATCAATCGCTTAACATACTTGCCAGCTAACTTTTGCGAGAACCTGGCTAAATCAGGGACAAATTTGGCTAAGTTTTACTTCAACCAGAACCCATGGCAGTGCTCCTGCTTGAAGGAACACCTACAGGAGGTGAAGAAGTATGGCCTGGTGTACAATGGCAACAAATACAAAGGAAAAGAACCCGTGTGTGCGGAGCTGAACCTTGGAAGGTTCTCTTGTACCAGGTCTTTGATTTCAAGTGAAGAGGTAGCGCAGTTTTATGACATGCAAATTAAAGAGTGGGCGAAAGGATAATTTCACTAGTCAAAAAGATCTCGTCAGTTTGATTAACTTCTTATGCGTGGATTTTTCTGGTTCACCAGATTTTTCCACTGAATGTAGAATGTTAGATTGAATGAATATGTCTGCATTTTTTGATTTTGATAGGGCAGTTTCCACGTATGGATAACATTATTTTAAAATAATTTAGAATTATTATTAATCTTTCATAATATTAAAAATTTCGAATGTTGATGACTCAAATTGAAATCTCTAGTAAAGAGAATATTATAGCTTTAAAAATATTTAATTGTAGGTAAGCGATTAGTAACATACGAGTAATAATAAGTCGGGGAAAAAGTATTTTCGCGTATAGTATGTATACACTTGTAATAAAATTTATTTGGCTGTACTATTTGTACCTATTTGGCTGGTTTAGATTACATTAGAATGGTTACAATTAAAAAAAAATTAACAGATTATTAAAATGTTCTTTCCCGCTATTTTTCATTTGTTTTTGTTTCTGTCAAAATTAGTGAATCTAATGAAGAAATTCGATACTTTTTAAAATTTTATTACAAAAAGCAAAAAATGCAACGTTTGCCGCGAAAAACATTGTGACGTTTATGAACCTAATGCAGTGTCAGTAACATTATCACAAAGTTGGTTTAAGCGTTTTCAATCTGGAAATTTTGATGTCAAAGATGCAACTCGCTCAGGTCGCCCTGTTACAAATAAAATAGACGCAATTTTTTAAGAAGTGCAGCAAGCAAGCTCGGCATATCAGTATTTACGACGTAGCTGAAGAACTGGAAATTGACCACAAAACATGACCCACTTGAAAAAAGCTGGGTTCGCAAAAAAGCTCTATATTTGGATGCCACACGAGCTCACTGAAAGAAACCTAATGAACCGTATACTCCTTTGCGATTCTTCATTGGCCTCAAACCGAACCGTTTTTTAAGATATTGATAACTAACTGGTGATGAATAGTGGATCACGTACGACAAGAACGTGCGAAAAAGGTCGTGGTCAAAGGTCGGTCAGGCTTCACAGACTTTGACAAAGCCCGGGTTAACACGCAATAAGGTGATGTTGTGTGTATGGTGGGATTGGAAGGGCACTGTTCATTATGAGCTTTTACCGCCGGGCAGAACCATCTATTCTGATCTCTACTGCCAACAACTGATGAGATTAAAGCAAGAAGTTGAGAGAAAGCGGCCGGAATTGATCAATAGAAAGGGTGTGGTTTTTCATTACGATAACTCTAGACCACACACATCTTTAGCCACTCAGCAAAAATTAAGAGAGTTTTGCTGGGAGGTGTTTAATGCATCCGCCATATAGCCCTGACCTTGCACCTTTACATTTCCACCTGTTTTGGTCTCTTCAGAATTCTTTAGGCAGTGTCAGGTTAACATCAAGAGAGGACTGCCAAAACTACGTGTCGAGTTTTTTAATCAGAAGTCCAAAAAATTCTACACCAACGGGATCATGTCCCTGTACCTACAAGATGGCAAAAAGTCAACGAACAAAATGACACATGGATACACTATAATAAAACGTCTTGAGTTTTCATTTAAAACGCGAAGAAACGTTTTCCCCTACCTAATATTACCTACATCACGTCTACTTCCTAGCTAGACTAAAACTGTTTTTCGATTTAATTATTATGTGCGAAATCTCTGAAAGAGTTTATATAGAAATTAATAACACTACGAATTCGTTCCATTAATATTTCATATTCTAAATTATTTTATTGTTCTTTTACATTCTGTTAAGGCAATCTTTCAAACAGTTGATGCATTATATTATTCAATCCATATTTTCATCCGTTCTGATATCACATTATACTTAAGTAATTTTTATCCATGTCATTACGAAATTAACATTCCTCTAACTAATGTAACTTTTTGACCACCAGAGGCGTGAGTTTTGGTCTTACTTGAATTGTCATAGAGTTAACAACATAATTATTCCCGTTTCTTTATTTTCTCAATACATTTTCAATATAGAGGTGGTACACTAGAAACCCAACACTAAAATTCATAATTTTTTGTCATAACACTGACTTAAAATCGGGTAATCAACAAATAGGTATTGATGAACCCCTTGAATACTTTATGAGAGTAGTGTTTTATTTCAATGGAGAAACTGTATTTCTAGGTACTGAAATGTATATGTCGCCGCCAACTGGTTAAATTCGCTTCCCAACTGTACGCCTAGGTGGCGTTCAATGGAATGGCTAAACGACGCTTCGCCAATTGATGAAATTGTAATGGACTTACTGATATTTTGCGGAAAGTAAATTTCTGCCCCGACATGTTACTGGTCAGACATGGCTACTCCTTAGAGACAATACAGTAGCCGGAGGCGTCGTAGGAAGGGCGGTCCCCGCCCACTGTAACAAGGTGTCTGCACCGTGTTACGCAAGGGCATAGATAAATTATAATTTATCTATGGCAAGGGCAAATTCGCTGACCTCCCGAAGCGCCCCGGAGATAATGCGGAACCGTACACATTTTGATTACAAATCACATTTTAATCAAAACCCAAACAAACACAATATAACGAGATATGATCAGCTGCTGACGCCATATTTTTAAATGACTGCTAGCGCTGCAGTGGTAGAAAAAGGCTGTACCTTTTTATAGCGTTTTCTGATGTTCCGTCGTTTAGGTCCGACCAATTAGAACGAAGTGCGAATGAAACAAAACATATTTTTAAATGACTGCTAGAGCAGGTGAAATGGTAAAAAAAAGGAACTAATACCCGGCGGCTTTTCGTCAGTTCGTCAGTCGCTTCCAACGAATGGGCTAGCTCATCCAAGTCAGTTCAACGTTGAGCTAGATAAATTCTTACAATGACCCGCCTAGGCGTTAATTGAATGGGGCCACTCAACTAAGAGGCTAGCCATTCAGTTGAGAAGCCGTCCTAATCCGTTGGCTGCGACACATACATCAAATTTCACTAAATAAATTAATAAATGCAGAAGCCCGAATCTGCTGAGTGGATAACCAGCCGTTGATTTGTTGTTGCAGTCGTGCGTGGTGGCGATCGTGGTCCCCGACGTGGACGTGGTGAAGTGCTGGGCGCTGGAGAACGGCATCAAGGGAACGTTCTCGGTGCTGTGCGCTGACGAGAGAGTGAAGCAACTTATCCTCGACGACATGCTCGCCTGGGGCAAGCAGGCGGGACTTAAGACTTTTGAACAGGTGCGTTAACTGACGAAGCAATTGTGTTGTGAATTACATTGGTATTTCTATTTACATGAGTTTTAATTACAGTTAATTCGGTTTGCTCTGCTAGTGTTAGTAAATTCATTGTAATGTTTTCTTATGGCATATTTTGGTCTCCATTACAATCTGCCATCTTGACTGCAAAGATCGAAGTGAATCTTTTCTCCTCGATGTTTATTGTGGGCGTTTGTGGCCTGCTCCAATTGACAACATTGCGGACATGCTATAAGGACAATAAACTAAGACATTGTTCATGAATGCATTTGGCATGAATCGTGCAGTGCGCTGTCTGTTGAAAGAGAAAATAATGATAGGTACAGGCGCAGTCAGTTTTGTAGAAGTTTACTAAGAGGACGTTGAAAAACTTTCTAAAGAAAGTTTCATACCAGCTGTTCTTCGCTGAGATTATTAAACTAAATTACAAATCCATGAGCGGGTGTACCTTCTGTCTCTGGATGATGAGATGAATAAAGATGATGATGATGAAATACACATTATATCCACTGATTTCACCCTTTCTTGTATAACCTGTCTGCTTTTTGGCCGTCCGTAGTATACATAGGACGGGCCATATAGAATGATTTATGCGGTTCGTCCGTCTCCCTTGGTCCTGAAATTTTGCATGCATTCACCCTGGGTTACCCTAAGCACTGCCAGGTGACAGCAAATCCGATGCCTTTGGGCGTTTGAAAACCTGGCGGGTGTTCTTCGCGATATGAGAAAATTTTAATATTTCCTAAACTATTGGACAAATTTTAAAACTTATGGTACCGTTTGATAGGCAATAAGTTACCTTCTTCAGTACCTAGGTTTTACTTTAAAATACACGAAAAAATGGCAAAAGCTAATGTTTGCGCGCCGCGCCGCGCCGGGCAGAGTTGCCGATTTATATCGCTCCTGATACACTTTTAATCTTTGTTTTAAATCCAGATCTGTAGGCTATGCACGTCAATACCACTATTCATGCTCACGACGAGATTTCTGGAGGAGTCATTGATTAAGATTTTGTATTATTGTCTTCATTCTCCAGGTGAAGGACATCTACCTGCACCCGGACCCCTTCTCCGTCCAGAACGGTCTCCTGACGCCGACCCTCAAGACCAAGAGACCAGAGATCAGGAGTTATTTCAAGCCACAGATCGAGGATTTGTACAAACACCAAATCTAACCTCCAGCGTCATAGAAAGGAACGAGCACCTAAATACGTCTTCCTCACACTGCTGACGAATCAAGCAGACGGTTTTTTTTTTTGGGAAAAACGACATTGGGCACGCGCTGGACTCGCAGAGGTGTAGTCCAATACTGTGAAAGACGCAATTGGGTGAAACGTATCTATACATACATTTTATTAATCATAACCAACTGTCATTCTAATCTTGTGAAATATGCCAACGTCGCAAATATGTCGACCATGAAGAAAAAGACGCTGTATCACAGATGTATTTTACTTCTTTTGATTTAATAGTGTGTTGGACTAAAAATTGCGACTTTGTCAAATTTCATAGTAAAGCTATGCGATAGTCGGTTATGTATGGTACGGTACGGCGGCGGCGCGGCGGCGGCGGCGCCTTCTTCAGTTGTGTGCCTGTTAGGTGATTCAAAATCACGATTCACTTGTGATACCGATTAATAGCAATACAATTGACGGAGCCGACTTATGTTGAGATTTTATTGAAGCGACTCGTACTTGTTGATATTATATAGGATATTAATTGATTGTAAGTTATCGACAATCGAAATGAGTGTGAATGACCAAATTGAAATGTAATTAATGTAGGTAAGTATCATATTGCCGGTCACGGACATTCACTGTACCATTCATTACTTACTTAGCTAAGTCTTTATGGTTAAAGTCATTCACAACTGTCATTTTCAGGTCATTAGATAAGTACATAGTTATACAGGGTGTTAGTTAAGTAGTGTGTCCGAAGGATTTCACCCGGATGGGTATGTATAACGAACATAAAAAGTAAATATTTTTTTTTCCATGCGAACTCCATTTTTTTTATAATTACTTTTTTCGAGAGAATGTAGGCTGTGGTAAATCGCAATATGCGAGTTGTCAAATTGGAATCGCGTTAGCGGGACGGAGCGGAGCGGGGCGGGGCGGGGCGGTGGCTTTGACGCGCCGGATTTTTTGCGCACGAATACGTATTCTCAAATTATGTCTGTAATGAATGGCTTAGATAAAAATGATATTGATGATTTTTAATTAGAAATAACGGTCGGAAGCTATACTTGAATCCTTCGTTTGTATGTACTACTTAACAGCCTGTAAAAATGGCGCTATAAATGCAACGTAGCAGGTGTTCTTGATTAGACAATGGAGAGCCAGACCATTTGCGACGTTGTCAAATTTCTCATTATTATTATTGCCTGAAAATAATAGTTGGTCGTGATTGACTGACGCTCAATAGACTTGTTACGACTTTTTTAATTCCTGCCTGCAAATATCAATCTCAAATCTAAATCTGTCTCTAGAGAGAACTTTAGCTTACAAAAGAATACGTAACACTTTAGGTATTGTACGAAAATTTAAAATACAAATAAAGGTCGCAAATATTTACTCAATGCGATTGAAATAAGGATAGGACGGGACTATGTCTGAACTGTCAAACTAACTTCACATAAGTCATACTTGAGTACGGTGTGCAAAAACAAATTATGTATATACAAAACCAAACATTTAAGAAAAACAGAAGTAGAATAATAAATATATTATATAATAATTTTAACTAAATATTTATTGTAATAACAATTCCAGAGCTTAAAACTTATAAATTTTAAGTTTGGAAGTGTCAAAAGTTCAGTATTTTAAAGAACTATCACGATAACTCATTGTTTTAGCTAAAAGTTATTTGAAAAAGTGAAAAAAAAAAAATCATATTCAGTTGTGTCGTCGGTAAAAAGGAGAAGTAAAAGATCTGGAATTGTCATTTCATGCGGAAGTATGAAATTGAAAATATGTATAATGCTTCCCGTGTAGACCGTACTTTTCTGCGTGGATTCTAGTGAAGTTAGTCAACAGCCAATCCTATTCTTATAGTAATCGCCATAGTATTATCTGATATCGAATAAATTTGTGTAAATAAGTAGGTAATTTTAAGAGATTCGTCAATTATTTGAACTGTTTTAGTAACTCGTTCGCTGATCCTAGGAAAATTATTTAGAATATCTGATGGTTTTCTAAACTTTCAAAAGGGATGAAGCTCTAGTCTAAATTTTTTCATGTACTTTTTTACTTTTAGTTAAGCAACGCAAGTTAGTTACAAGTTTAATGTAAATGCAAGCAAGCGTAGATCGAAATGTATAGGTTATAACTTCGACAAATTTGAATTGTAATATTTTAAGAATTATTCAATTACTTTGTATGAATTCGTGCATTGTTTTTAATTTAAATTGAATTTATATGTGAAACATGATTGTAGATAACAAGTGTGTAATGCTTTAAAGGTGCGTCTGTTGATATTTGAGATTAAATTTGTTTTTAAATTAAAATTTTGTTGAGCGTGTAATGTCTACACAATATTTTTAATAAAATTTATAAAAATGCCACTTTTTAAATGTTTTATTTGATGTTTGCTACTAAACTGAGCCACGGCAGCCTCTAAGAAGCCGGGTGGGATGGGTATCCTCGAACAAGGTGCGCCAGTACTTCACGCCGAGTTAAAAGTGACGCTTTACAAAGCGCAAATTTGTTCGTGACTGGAGAACTGTTCACATCTGTGGAATGGATCCGCGAAGCTCTTGCTCAGGTGGCTGGCATGGCACCTCGCTGATTCCGATATCTCCATGAGTTATTTTTTATTGTATGATATAAATTTAGGATTAAAAACAAGTTATAACCAGTTTCAACACCTTCGTGACTTATGCCTCACCTTTGTTTCTTTTTTTTTCTATAAATAAAAATCAATCGCCGTTCGTTAGTCTCGCTATAACTAAAAAAAACTGCTTGACCTATTTGAATATAAATTTTTTTTCTTTTGTTCGCTTTAATACAGGGTTCCTATAAAGAAAATCGTAAAGAAAAGCCATACATTTTTTTTAACGATAGTTGTGGTTCCGCTATCGGGTGAATGGCTAATTTTTGAGTGTCACCACCGCACTTACCTACTTTCAATTATCTCCTTCCAACATAAACCAATAAAACCTAATTACTATGCCAAATATAACAAAAACATTTTCTGCTCGTTCTACCGATGAAGGTGATCAGTCTTCAGCGACAAACATTGCTGTGATGGAAAATCATTACTCAAGCGCGAAACCTCGGTCAGCGACAAAATCTTTGAAAATGATAAACCGTTATTGAGTGATGATTGATGCTCTCTAGGCGAACAAAATCGAGACAGCGGCACGAACAACAAACTTGGCGTAGAATATTTTAACGACCCCATACTTGTTCAAATAAAATAAAGAAGAGTTATTCGAAATATTCTCTTACTGCCCTTTAATTTAGGATACCCATCATCTATAAGGATATAAACAACATTATAGAATTTCGTCCCATGTTAACTGAAAAAGAGCTCAAGGCACCAAAAATAAGAAAACAGCGACATGGAATTGGAAGTCCGCGACACACCTATTTTGATTTTATGTACTCAACTCCGACCGAGGCGAGGATCAACCTTGCATCGTGCTAATCTGCATTCAACCCAGAACACTTTAATTGTCATTATTAGGTCTAACAAAAGTGATATCTTTCACATGCCAGTTACCTAACGACTTTTTAGTGTCGTACTTCACTCCCCTAGTTCATGGACTAATTGAGAGATTTTACGCAATACCACACCACATTTAATATTGCGGGTTGCTAATTTTGCTGAATAGTTAGCAGCATTAGACAGGGTGGAGTGCTTCTTCCACACGACATCGCCTACGGAAAGCGATAACGGACGTTTTCGCAAATAATAATATTTTATTTAATAATATATTAATAAATAATAATAATATTTATTATAATACAGTTAATGGAATGTGAGTGACATAATTTCATCATGAGTACACTCACGAAGCTAAGGCAGGCACCTTCCCTTCTGAAACGTGTTCATTATCGAAGCTTGGTGCGGTGTGCGGTGTGCGTCAAGTCTGCGTCAAATACCAAGTGATCAAGTGAATCGTGAACTAAACTTTGTGATTGGAGCGGAAAATTAAGAGGCTGACGGCTGACTAAAAACAGTAGATGCTGCACTAAGATGGTCGTGGCGCACGGCGACCCGGCGAGGCGGGGCGGCGGAGTTTTGGATAAGGATAAGTTTCACATTGCATGTGTATTTCATTCTAGCATACATAACTTAAATCTGTGTAACAATTTTCAGGTCGCCTACCAACGGAATTTCCAAAGAAAATTTAGTAAGGGAAAGTGGGCAATGATGGAATGTGAAATTAATTATATATAAGTGCGTGAAGTGTGGTCAGACGAAGTTTGAAGTGATTTTT
>WYDE02075662.1:0-11962 GCA_009867175.2 Adela reaumurella
TATGTGTTTGTAGTTAATGTGTTTTCTACTTCTTCCTTTGTGTGCAATAAAGAATTTTCATTCATTCATTCATTCATCTTTCACTGTCATTCTAATTCACTTTATTTTTGGTAGAACATGAAAAATAATACTTTGAAACGGATTTTTCTGATGCAATCATTATACCTGCCTAATTGTGGTATATAGAATGAAACAGAATAATCTTTCCAGTTAACTTTATTGACAGCTTTTAAAAACCTTAAATATGATTTCTTACGATTATATATAAATCAATGACAATTTTCGTGGCTTATTCAGGCATTCTTGGTGAATATGAATTTAACCCATACCCCGCCGCCGCTGTAATTACAATTGTGTGGAGGCATGTTATAACAGTGAGGAGCTCAACGCTCGTCATGTATGCAGGAGTGCACTCGGCGATGAAGTGGTTAATCTCTATTAACCTCTTCACCGCTAAATCTTAAATAAATAATAATTAAATTAAAATAGGGCATTGAGCAACTTCATAATCAAATAATTCCCGAATAACATTGGAGTATTAGCACCTAACGCAAAATAATTTCTCTACAATAAAAATCGCTCGAGTCCAGCCCAACAACAACATATTAATTTTCAAAACATTCAAATATAACAGATTTCACCACCGATAGTAGATACAATGACCCAATCGTTTATATATTTAATAAATGTGCTACAGAATTCTGTGAAATGTGTTCCAAGTTCATGTTTGGATTTCTGATATTTATATGAGACCACCTCGATAATGTTGAAATAAAAAAAATTTAGCATTGTAGGACGCGCGGGAAGCCAAGCTTTTCAACCACACCCACAGAAGGCGCTGTTCTCTAGTTGAAAACACCTTTTTTTTAAGTCGTTAATAAATATTTACAATCAAACAAATGTACAGTAATGTAAGTATTGAAATTTTCAGCCGTAACCATGTAAAGTGACATAGATGTTGATGGCCACACACAGGTATAATTTCTGAAATTTACCCTGAATTTCAACTGGTCACTTTCCATGGTCTTACTATTTATTACTTGTTCAATGTTGTTTATTGAGCAAAGGAGTAAGAGGAACGAAACAAAAGCAGACAAAAAATTAATGTAAATTTTTTTTCTTCGGCGGGTTGCAATATGAAGTCTTGGGTTTTTGTATTTACTAGGCTGTATACACGGTGTTAAGTAAATAGGTACTACTACCCAAAACGGGGTGATTTTGTACATGAAACTGAAAACACTTTTGTTCTTTACAATGTACTTGTACAATGTACAGCGCGGAATCTAGTGTAATTTTCACTAGATTCAGCATAGGCTGCGTCCTGCCCTTTTTTTCTCTTCTATTATTTTTGTGTGTTTGCTTTGTAAATGATTAATTTTGAGTTGAAGTGAAAAATAAAAATTTCTTTCTTTCTTTGACTTTTACAAATGAGAAATTTTTTACCCATACAATCTTTAAATACCTACTCTCAAAATGTATAAAGAAATAAAAAAAAATTCACTCTAAAATATTTTTTTTAGGAAAAATAGTTCAGTATCAGATTCAGAATCAAAGGTCAGTTCAAAATCGGCTAAACAATACCTTAAATTTGGAAGTGGTAATGCTTTTTGTATTAAAAGTCCATGGACTATTATTAGTTGGGTATTTCCACTAGAAAGATAAGTATACAAAAACCACTACCATTGATGGTGTATATATAGGCTTTTTCATAGTGTTTTCCTTCATCAGAGCGACGGCGAGCGGCAGGGCCACCGTGGTGCTAAATTTTCACAGGACAAGCCATTCTGCAGAGGTCGAGCTGTGACCGCACCCTGAGGCGCACAACTCTAGTTCTAAAATGAAGTTGCTAAAAACGTAACCGGAGACACATTCTGCGTTTTCTTTAATTATTATTCACAATAATTTTTGTGTAAAAATTATTTGACAGCTTCAACCTGGTTATCGTGAAGCCTGCTTGTTTTTTTTCATGGATAGCATGACATACGGCGCTCGCCAGCCTTAGGTGTAGCCCAATGGCGTCCATGGACATTCGAACAATTAGGTAAGCTGCAAATACCATGTAGGACGGCCAGGTGTACCTTCACATTAAATTGTCAAGGACTCCATACTGTACATTGTGTTGCGGAGTAGCCTAGTTGGTGAGCGCTGTCCTCTTACTCGAGAGGTCGTGGGTGCACACATATTTCTGAATTTTAAAATCTCCGTTAAAATTTGTGTACAAAATTACAATGCAACCCACCAGTGAAGGAAACCACCGTGAGGAAACCTATACACTAACAATACGTATGTGTTGTATTAGTGTATAAGGGTTGACTGGAGAGATTGCCTCCGGCAATAAGTCCGCCTTCTTTTATGCATAAAAGTATATTTTTGTTACATTGGCGAGAAAGATGTAGAAAAGAGGGTTTTCCACAGGTTGGCAAGCTTGTATAGGAATAATAAAGGATTTACGGGGTCAGTGTTAAGGATTAATGATGTGTATGGGGAAGCTACTGTATAAGAAAACACGGTACTTTTTTGGTTCCAACGTTTTCGTTCTGGAAATTTTGATTTACAGTACAAACCCCGTGGACGGCCGGAGACCCTATTTATATTTTTAAGAATTAGAAGTGATAGTAGAAGCAGATCCATCGCAAACAACGTCAGAGTTAGCGGCGGGCTTCGGTGTTAGTAATAAAACAATAATAATTGATTTGAAAGAAATTGGAAAAGTGAAAAAGCTCGAAAAATGGGTACCGCATGAATTGACTGAAGCGAACCAACAAACGCGCGTCAAGTGATGCGTTGCGTTACTCAACCGTCACAATAACGAGGGGCAATTTGCGTGTTGCGCGTGGAACAATGCCTGAATGAGGGTGGAAGGACCACGTCGTGCAGTTCCTTGAAAAATTATTCGTGTTAAAGGAGATAAAACACTACAAGGATCCAATGTCCCTGCAGAGTTGCAAAGTTTCTAAGTTCCGACCTCGGAGTCATTTGCGAGGCGGACAGCGCAACGCTGAATCAAGTTGAGGGAACCAATCAGGTGCTTCTAGTCCTTGCGCCCGTGGACATTTTACTTACGAAAAAAGTTACCGATGTTTGTATATTATGCTCTAGTAGCATCTAGTAGACATACTCGCAACTGGTCGTAAGCATGCCAAATTATTTTTTTTTGGTAACCTTTCCAATATAAATTTCTTTTTGGTTCTTCGTTAGTCCGGCATGCTCCATGTCGAGATATCCAATAAAGAAAAATTTAAGACAGCCTAAATAATTAAGAAAATTTTTCCCCATTGTTTTTAAATAATTTAGTTATAAGATAATTTTGTTCAAAAAGAAACAAAGATAGATCAGCCAGTTATGGGCAGTGTCGGCTGCTGACTTGATTTCCTACAAATGTATTGTTTAAATTAACTCTATTAGTTCTTAGTTCTTATTCGTCTATATTTAAAAAAACATGGCATTACTCAAGTTTGCCTGCGGTATGTCTACGATTGTATAATGCGTGGTAGATATACAACGTTTAACTGGTGAAAATTGTTTATCCTCCCATTCAATTTGATATAATGCAAACACATGAAAATTCAGGATATGCAATAAACCCTAACTAGTTAAAAGAAGCTATGTACACTAAATAAAGCTTGATAGATATTATTCTGTTATTTTACTTCTGAGCTGGTCTGGCCTTTCAGTTGTGTAGGATAATAAGTTGGGTATTTTCCATTTGACAAATGTTTTTACATATTTATATAATTGAACGTGTTGCCGTCGAAAAAC
Organism: Adela reaumurella; assembly: GCA_009867175.2. Lineage (NCBI taxonomy): Eukaryota > Metazoa > Arthropoda > Insecta > Lepidoptera > Adelidae > Adela > Adela reaumurella. The sequence continues at coordinate 3,760 of WYDE02075662.1, forward strand.
TCAACAAGAGTATATACTCACTGTGAAACTAGAATTTCCGTAAACTAATAGCCAAGATCGTTTTGCTGGTTTATATAAATTTTCCTAAATGTACTTACAAATAAAGATAGCAAAAGTAATGAAAAAAGTATTAACAGGTACAGAATAAAATAATGCGGACAGCAATGATCGCTATAATATTAACAATAATATAATGGATTATATTGAAGAATAAAATGAAAACACGACAGGGCAGAGCCGTCGCCGAAAATAGTAAATGCCGTGCGATTACATAATTTTACAATGTTTCTTAGAAGGACTAAAGTATATTCTCATTTCAGTCCGTCTGCTTATAAGATCCTCTCGTAGAAGAGAAGGTAGGCTTGGGCACGGAGCACCTTATCTTCCGTCACTTCAGACACCATACTGTCCGACACGTAATACCATCGGCCCGGCGGCGTCTCCACGTTAGGCGCGGGTGCCTCTCCCGATTCGTAGCCAGAGAGGGAGCTATCGGAGTCTCCTTCCGTGTTATCTTTGGAGGACTCTCTAGAATCTTCCTTGGCGACATTACTCCCGGTCGGTAGGAAAGCGTAGCGAGAGTCTCCCGGCTCGATGGGGGGCCGCACCTTCACGTACGCGACGTAATGGCCTCCGTGCATGCCTCCCGAGTGCTCCACCACTCCGTACAAGGAGTACAGAAGTTCTGTTTGACCCGGAGCCACATTGGGCATGGATTTGAACTTCTTGGACAGACAGAACGGTGCTAGATCGAGAACGGTAGGGAAGTCGACGTGTTTGGTCATCTTTCTGAACATGCATCGCGGGCCCAGTTGGAATCTCTTAAGATGCAGGATGAGAACGGCGGGAGGGCACGACACGAGGAATTGTTTCGTGGCGTTGGTGTATACGGTTTTGCCGTTTTTCCCATTTATACGTTCGGTACAAGCTTCACAACCGACTTTGTTATTGCCGGTCATGAGTTCGAGTGCCGTGAAATTGTTGAGGCAAGATTGAATGCTACATTCGCCTTCGTCACACTGATAGCGCGGCGACACCGTGGTCGGTCGATAGGAGAACGGCGGTACGTAATCTCTCCTTAAGCCGGAATCGAGATCCAGATTATTCGATTTAGGAACCTCGACGGAAGTTCCTCCTATTGCCGTATCGTCATTGTAGTTGTAGTATGGAATCGTCGGTTTATTGAGAGAGAGTTTCATATCGCGTTGCAGTTTCAAATTGCGTAACTCCAATTGTAAATCGAGATCGTCGGCTTTCGAGGCTTCTGCCAAATTTTCATAGCTCTTTCTCTCAAAACTCTTTCCGTATTTGATGACATCGTTGCTGCCCTCTGCGCTTATTCCTCGCGAGATCAGCTCGTTTTTCGCCTCGGGGACGAAGGATATCCTCGAAACCGGTCTTTCGTACTCGTTATTGACGTTTCCCGCGTTCGACAGGTCCAAGTTCAGTTCGCTAGACAACGAGCTTTGACTTCCCAAATCCTTTCCATTGATCAGAGAATCGACATTATCGACCGTTTCTGTTGAATTGTTCTTGGTCGCATCCGGGCTCGCGACGCCAGAATCTGGATTTGATAAATTCTCCAAAGAGAGTAACGGTTTATATTCCAATGCGACGGCACTGGTAGAACTCGAGGCGTCGACAAATTCTTTGTCTTTATCGGGAAGTTCCGGAGTATTATCAGTTTTCTCTTTGTCGAGTTCGACCGGACTCGCACGAATAGAATCGGAACTTATAACTTTTTCAGAATTATAACCGGACTCCATGTGATACGCTGCAAAGTTAGCGGCGGTGTCGGCAATGGCTTGTGTGCCCACCGAAGCCGTGTGCGTGTCTGCGTGCTTCGGATTGTCTTCCAAGTTGTCCTCTACGTCCGCATCCGACTGCTCAGAGGAAGATTTCTCTTCTGTGTCGTTCATCTCACCGTTCGCGCTGCTCTCTTCCATCTTGGTCGAGTTTCCTGTAACATTTTGTTTAGTTAACATTGTAAGTATAATAATGACAAAAATTTTAAATGGATCCACATTTATGGTCAATTAAACATGCTGAGTTGTTCGACGTTAAACTCCCGATCTCGAGTTTATCATTTCGTGATAGGTGCACGCGTAATAGACAGAGAAGACATTATTTTATTGTCGAGCTGGCTTAAGTGTGGACTAAGCTATCCAGCTTTTTTTTATTTTCCAAACTGCCAAAGTCTGCAATGCACTTCCTACCATGCCACTTATTTCAACAAGTGTACAACATGGGATCCTTTAACCCTTTACCAGCCAGCTACACCTATAAGTGTAATAAAAAACGGAGGTACACGCATAGGTGTAATTGGATGAGATTTGATTAATTACAATTATCCATAAAAGAAAAATTGTGTTAAGTTAATTGGGTTGTATTACTTACCCCGCAATTTCTTAGATCCCATAAGACGTACACATAGAAATAAATAATTTAAATTTTTTTTAAATTGGAAAAATAGATTTCATAATTTGTTAATATTTAAATTTCTCGGAAAATCGCAGCGTTGGTACCGCCGCCAATACACATATTCGGTGTTGAAAGGGTTAAGAGAAGCGTAAAAAGGCACCTGTCGTACCGGCATGGTATTCGAAACCGCCCTCACCAATGAACCCATTTGCTTATGGACGTCGGCGCAATCATTTACAATAACAGCACCAAGTGTCACACTACCTATAATACAAAGACATAAGCTTACGTACATAAACACATAAGTTTTGATGAATTTACATACAACCCTAACACCCATTGAAATTTTTGTCTGTTTGGACAACTAGTGTATGGATTTTCTGTCTGTGTATCTAGTCCAACTATAATAATGTGGAACATATTATGGTTTGTAGCATCATGATACGACGTCCGAGAGCTGAGTCGTCAAAGGAATAGTGGAATAATATTTAATTAATATGAACTTATATTATCATTGGATAAATTAACTAGTATTATTTTGGAAAGCTAGTTGAATAAAAGAGAAACAAATGTGGTACCTTTACCAACTTTGTCCTTGTTTTTAGACTTAGCTGCCTTCCTGGCCGCTATGCGCTCCTTCTTGAGCTGGTGCTTAGACGGTTTGTTGTCTTCCTGGCTGTTGGAGCCGTACATGTTCTCATCTGCAAATATATATTAGTCCACCTATATTTTATAGTCTACCGCACTGTGCCCAGACTTTTGAGAGAAGGTCAAACACAGACAATAACACTACTCCTCACAAAACCACGTTCAGAGAGGTGCCATGCAAGCTATAAGGTGGACAAAAACATTGTTGTCTAATTTATTAACACGCTTTTTTAAAATCCCAGGAACATACTCACCGAAAGACCGTTCACTATTTTTGCTGTACGAGAAAAGCGACGCGTTCTTAAAAGTTGGGTGTCAACACTATATGGAGGTTCCGAGGGGATCCGCGAGTGTGGCAGATATCAATCAGGACAGAAGGGATGATAGAAGCTAGTTCCTCTGAGCATCGGCAATGGTAGTACTTATAAAGCAGGCTAAGGAAACCGATTTTTCGCCTGTAGTACTTTGTTCAAATCCCTCTGTGAGCTTGTGATCACCAATTAGGCAGATGGTCCGGCGCTGCATAGAGTCCAAGGATGCTTAGCTGGAGCTTAGACGGCTTGTTGGCGACCTGGCTGGTGGAGCCGTACATTGTCCCATTTACAAATACATAAGTCCACCTGTACACTACATAGTTTACTGCCTTCCTGGCCGCTACTATTCTCATCTAGAAATATATCAGTCAACCTGTATAATATCTACATAGATTCCTGCCTTCCTGGCCGGTATGCGCTCCTTCTTGAGCTGGTATTTAGATGGCATTTTGTCTTCCTGGCTTATGGAGCCATTCACGTTCACATCTGGAAATATATCAGTCCACCTGTATACTAACTATATAGATCACTGCTTTCCTGGCCGCTATGCGCTCCTTCTTGAGCTGGCATTTAGACGGCTTGTCTACCTGGCTGGTGGAGCCATACACATTCTCATCTGCAAATTATCAGTCTACCTGTATACTAACTACATCTAGATTACTACCTTCCTGGCCGCTATGCGCTCCTTCTTCAGCTGGTATTTAGACAGCTTGTTGTCTACCTGGCTGGTGGAGCCATACTTATTCTTATCTGCAAATATATCAGTCCATCTGTATACTAACTACACAGCTTACTGCCTCCCTGGCCGTAATGCGCTTCTTCTTGAGCTGGCATTTAGACGGCTTGTTGTCTTCCTGACTGTTGGAGCCATACACATTCTCATCTGCAAATGTATCAGTCCATCTGTATACTAACTACACAGCTTACTGCGTCCCTGGCCGTAATGCGCTTCTTCTTGAGCTGGCATTCAGACGGCTTCTTGTCTTCCTGACTGTTGGAGCCATACACGTTCTCATCTGCAAATATATCAGTCCACCTGTATCCTAACTACATAGTTACTGCTTCCTGGCCGCTATGCGCTCCTTCTTCAGCAGGTATTTACACAGCTTGTTGTCTACCTGGCTGGTGGAGCCATACTTATTCTCATCTGCAAATATATCAGTCCATCTGTATACTAACTACACAGCTTACTGTCTCCCTGGCCATAATGCGCTTCTTCTTGAGCTGGCATTTAGACGGCTTCTTGTTTTCCTGGCTGTTGGAGCCACACACATTCTCATCTGCAAATATATCAGTTCACCTGTATCCTAACTACATAGATTACTGCCTTCCTGGCCGCTATGCGCTCCTTCTTGAGCAGGTGCTTGGACGGCTTGTTGTCCTCCTGGCTGAATTTCATGTGAATGAAAAATAAAACTATTGCAATGGATTAGGTCTGTTACAGCCATATTGGGATAAGAGGAGCTATATCATACCTTGCGAAGGAGTTTTCCTCCTGACGACAGCCGGGGGCTGGGGTCTGCTGGCGGCGACCGGCAACGATAGATCCAGGAAGTACTCCGGCCTCTCCGACGTGTGCAGACACTCTTGGCACTCCAGAGTGGACACCATGAACCCTCGGAACACCTGCAAATAGCAATATCAAATTTTGTAACATGCCAATTACTGCAGGAGCAACATCATCAGGGTTGATAAAAATCATGATTTTTTCAAAAAAATTGGATTTGTTTCATTTAACTCGGATTTATTTGATTAAATTAAGATTTTTTGTATTTTTTTTTTATATTAGTACCTATCTTTTTTAATTTGGAAGTCAGTCATTGTAAACAAAAAACACAATACCATTAATGTGTACCATGATATGGGCATTTGCCCTCCTGGCGGGCGTTATTACAACATGTAAATATCTCCCAAGCTACTCGACATAATTTCCATGTTTATGGTACCGATGGATAAGTGTGAAATTTCTACACACGTTTTCCAGGACGTCATTCCACTGGAGAGCGTTCAGTAAGTCCAGGATAATTTATTTTGCCTATGCTGTTCAAATGCATGTTGTAAAACAGAGACGGATAGAAACGGACAATTTGCATGGCCTTACTGACCTCAGCCAGGATGTCATTATATACACTCACCATGAGTGCGTACACCACATGCGGGAACACATGGTACACAATACCAAAAATATTCGTCTAGCCAGAAGCCAGCAAACCATCGAAAAAACCTCCAGCTGTGCATTTTGGAGGGAAACCTTTAGATCTGGCAACATTGGTCTGATTCAGTTGGGAGTTTAAATTTTGGGGAATCCCCGAACTGTGTAACATTGTACTCATGTCAATCACAGTATAGTTGTGTTATCTGATTTTTACACTCGACTGTGTGAGGACATGCCAATTCTGAGTAAACAAGGCATTTGACATTAAGATAAATGTTTTTAGCTCAATCCAATGATGATAATTCTTCTCATAATGGTGTTTTCCTTAATCGCAGAAGCTTGCAATTATGTAGCCATAGCCAGAGACCTCTTATAGATAAGCTTTTCAGTCAAGTGCACTAATACAGCCAAACCACAGAGCGGCATTCCAAGTTGCGAATGATAAGATATCACGAAATTTATAATTGTTTTGATGCGTCAAATTGTATACATCGAAGGTGTAGAACTCAGCACTCAATGGCTTAGCTCAAGCCTCAATACTCTATAAAAACCAAATTTCCCAAATGCAAACCTGTATCGTTTATCGTCATGTCAGATGCCTGGTTTACTCAGAATTGGCATGTCCTCACGCAGTAAAGTGTAACAATCGGATAACACAGAAAAATGCTTCTACATTTAGGTATCCTTTTAATATAATTTAATTATTTTTCGTGCTAGGCATGTACACCGCTTACATGTAAATTTTCAAGGTGAATACAATAAATAGAATAGCAAAAAAAAAAATTGGGGATCCGCCCGGAAGGCCGATCCTTCACACCTTGAGATTTTGACCAAACGGCAACTGCACGAATTTGCCGGATACGGTAGTGTTCTATGAAGTAGTGTATAGCATAGTGTGTAAGCTTCATTACTACTCCATAGAACACTTACCGTATCCGGCCGTTATATAACAAGTCGTACAGCTGCCATTCCAACGAATTGTTAACCTCTTCCACGCCACGAGTGTTGTCTGCTCAATTACTAGCACTGCATAGATTACCATCCCAACACAAATGGGAGATTTGATTGTGAGTTATTCAACACGGTGTACACCACACGCGAAACCATTTCTGGTGGTATGATATTCAAATGTATGTAACCACAATCCCGGGTACGAATCCCGCTCGGTACATATTTCTAATTTCTTATATTTATTGAAGTACTACTCTGAACTTAGCTGTTGAAATTATTGAACACATTCACAAACGGCCAGATAGATATAAAGAGTGTAAAAAAGAAGGAAAGTTTTGAAAGAATAACTTCAAAGGCACATTAATATTTTAAACTCACTATTAGAAGCTACCAATTTTTTATTTTACCATCTGATCTCGTTAGGCTCCAGTTGTATTTTCACGTGCACTAAGTGGAAGACAGTGCATGGTCCACATATAAACGGAACACAGTGCGTGGTCCATAAATAAGCAGAACCCAGTGCGTGATCCAAAAATGCTCGTCGGCGCTACTCTTGAAGGCCCCATTAGTCAGACGAGCTGCAAAACATATCAACAGGGAGTTGGTCCCGCATTTTCTAACCTGTTTCGAACTGACCTGTTCCGGTCTCAGCATGGTGTCGGAGGCCTGCTGTCCGTAAAATTTGACTTTCTGTTTGATCTCTCCGTCCACCTTGGACGGATCTATCTTGGGACTCAGTCCGAGGCTTTTGAGGATCACCGCCTGATAGCGACGGAGGTCTTCCGATCTGCAAAGTAACAATAATTATAAAGCAGCTGTAGCTAAGTGGCCGGCGATTGTGCTACAGGGTAAGCTTCCCTCTCCTTACGTGGTGGTACGGTTAAACCCGCCCGTGTTGGTACCACCGCACTGAATGAAAATCGGTCGTACCGTCTATGAAACATAGTTTGTTTTCCGTTCAGTTCAGTGTAGCCGGCGGGAATTGAGGGAAGCACTGACATGGCACCTACCTAAATAATTCACCAAGGTGTTTAGGCTGACATCACTGGTACCAGAAAACTGGTGTATTAGGTTATATAGCCTTCCATGTCAGTGTCCATAAAAAAAAATCATCTGTCTTTCTTTCTTTAGTGAAGTTTTATATGTGAACAAACTTTTGCACGCCGTTATAATCACATCTCCCCCGCACCAACGAAGAAGTTCTCGGTATTGAAGTTACTTGCGTGTTGAAATCTCTTTTCAGTTTTGTTTTTGCCTGCCATCAATACTTTCAAAAATCCTTAGCACTCACTCATCTACGCTACATAAGAAGCTCCAGTGCAAAATTTAATGCTTCCAGACCCATTGGTTTAGTGTTGTCTGTCAGTCAGTGAGTAGTCTAAGAATTTTAATAAGTAGATTGATCGAGTAAAGCGAACAACGTGGTTGATTTTTGTGTGGCGCATCAATTATTTGAGTCAGAATAGCGTTATTTTATTTTTAAAAAAACATGTCTAATTCGCTGAAAAAGTGTAGACCTATTTTATTAAGGAAGAGAAAATTGCATTTTTTTTATTTTTTTTTATTATTGAAACTGACACGGATTGGCTACATCACCTACAATCCGAGATGTGAGCCCATAACACCGGCCCTTCCATAACAGCTTCCCCCTTTGATCGTGCCGGCTACACTGAACTGGTCGGAAAACACAAACTATTTACATAGCCGTTTCGAC
>WYDE02075773.1:0-11960 GCA_009867175.2 Adela reaumurella
TTTAGCACAAATTCTAAAGTTATAAATATTGTGCTCCCAGTGGGTATCGAACCCGCACCTCCCGCTTGAGAGGCGTGATCTTGCCCGCTCGGCCAATCTGACATTACAGCGAACTATTTGGTACGTATAGGTAAAGAAATTAGGAATTGTGTGCTACTGTTCATTTACTTCGATCTGTCTTTTTCTGGCCGGAAAGAAACTCTCATACCTACTTACATCGATGCCTACTCACTGTTGACTGACCACTGACATAGATGATGCATGCAGTTCGTTCGTCTGTCCGTTTGTCCGGGCACTACCCGTGGTCCGATCTCACACAAATTTTGCATGCAGCCTCCTGACCTAAGTCACACCTAAGCACCGCCAGGTGGCAGCACATCCGAACAATTAATTTGTGGATTTCGCTCAACTAATGGGTTTCGCTCATAATCTTTGGCACACCACAATGAATGATACACCAGTATAGACCGACGCATTAAATGTGAGCTTCGGAAGGAATGCGGCAACATCTAAATATGCCGATAGAACAGACAAAAACTCTAACAAATCTAAGTAAATATTTGTTACACGCCTCACAGTACATCTGCTGAGGACGCACATCATACATTGTAAGCTTTTGTCTGTTCTAGCGGCACATTCTGATGTCGCCGCTTACATTCCGAGGGTCATCTTTAATGAGTCGGTCTAAACACGAACAGTGGCCATATTAGTATGAGTGTTAGTATGTATAACAACAGCGGAAGACCAACACGGCAGAAATCATGCTTAGAGTTTTTTTGTATGCTGCCTGTATCATGCCAGAATGGACGGGTTTGAACCTACACCACGTAATGAGAGGGAAAGGACCTACAGTTTAACGCCCGAACCACGACCAGCGTCAACGGTCAAGCGGTCACCCATCCCAGTCCTGACCGCGCTCAGCATTACTTAACTTCGGTAATCGAATACTGAATATCGCAACCACTGACGCCAACGACGCTGATATATTGTATTATGGTATGTATTGTAATGTATTAGTGTATGTCACTCATTAGGGTCGGTACTTACCCACCAAATATGCTATAATTTTTTATTCACCCCTCGGTACTAAGCGTATTGCTTTATTTAGGCTTTTAATATGATAAACCTACCTAAATCTATAAAAACACGTTTCGGAGTATGGCGCCATGACAGGGTATTTCCTGTTTCAGTCCAGCTACACTGAACTAAAAGGAAAACACGTATTATATACATAGCCGTTTCAACCAACCTACATTCAGTGTGGTGGTACTGACTCGGTCGGGTAAACCCTACCACCTATGTAGGTGCAGGAATGGTTTCGTCACTGTGTTTTTCTCCACCGGAGTGACTTTCTGCTTAGAAGACAAGTTTAAATTTATTTCTCCATCACTTTACGCGCAAAGGGCTAGTAGTGCATCCATACACTGCCGACATCCCCAACTTAGGATAAATCCATCCAAATCCATTATTTACAGGATTATTATCATGTGGAGTTCACCTCACGACACCTGCATCTTCTTTCTTTTGCAGCCATTTTATTCGCCCCACTGGTAGGTACAGGCCTCTCTCATTTATATCATATGCGAGGATTTTTAGTCACGCACTTCCACGGTGACCAACCGGCTTGGAAGTGGGTTTCCTCACGATGTTTTCATTCACCGGAGTGTCAGCAGCCATTTTAATACAAATTCTAAAGTAATAAATACGTTGTGCTCCCAGTAGGGTTCGAACCCGCACCTCTCGCTTGAGAGGCGTGCTCTTGCCCGCTCGGCTAATCTGACATTCTGACACTTATACAATAAACATTTTCATAAAAGAGAGGAAACTACTTCTATGTCTTCTACAAACTTCTTAATGCTTTTATCAACTCAGACGTGGGAGTCTACGCCGGGGGTGTAAACTGATCACTCACGGGGGAATGTCAGAAACTGCACAGTGATGTATTCGGCTACACTAAACTGGGCGAGAAATACCCGAATTTTACATAAATAGTCGTTATTAGATCATACCCATTCATTCGTTGTTCTACCAGCTAGCCAGTAGACAATGAAGGGTAGGGGTTCCTCATGGTAATTATCTTCAAAACAGTCACGTGCGAAATTCTAAAGTTATGAACCTTATATAATTGATATTAGAGGTATTTATTCAAACATTTCAAATGAGAGGTTTAGAAGCGGCAGCCATACACACAAAACAAGAGTCGTAAGAGTCGTTTCGTGTAGAGAGTGTAATATTTATACTTTGTAGTTTCTTAAGAATTCGTATTTTAGTACCCACGAAGAAGATCCGCTTTCAGTTTTATTAAATTAAATTTTTGTAAGAATTTTAGAACACACTGGTTGCACTATCTATTGCGCGCGGTGACTGTTATTCCCATGATTATTATTAGCTTATTAACTCTATATCTACCTACCCAATTTCCACCCCAAAATGGAAACCCCCATGAACGATTTGACGCGTTGATGCTTTTGAACCTCAACACAAACTTTCATCCGTAACCCCGTTACTTATTTCCAAAATTCGCTTATACTGCTGACTTTTATTTACCTATAAACAACTGAAGTCTATGCACTAATTTTCATATTTCTAACTTTAAAAATGACGAACTAATATACAAATTTTCACCCCAATTTAACAATATTAAGACATGAATTTTCAAATATCCTTTCTTATGCTTACCTACGTTACATAAGGAGTTTCATATTGAATATCAACCTTCTTGAACCACTGGTTTAGGCTCTATCTTGTCTGTCAATGAATGAGTCCGTGACTTTATTAATTTTATTAAGTAGACGGCTTAGTTAGACAATTATCTTAACATCTGAATCATCGAAATCAGTGAAGCCGTTATCAAGATGGGAACAGCCCATTGGTTCTAAACTCTAGCGATAAACCTAGATATCTCTAGTGCAAACGTTCTAAGGCGATAGTTCTAGGTATTTGCCCGACCTATATACAACTTTTACATCACCGCCAGATCAAATCCCATAAAGTCTCATAGATTGAATGGACTGCCTGTTTTCACAACCGTGCTGTCCAATGCTTCTAAAGTTCAAACTCCATAAAACACCCGAAAATATAAATCGTTACTTTAGAACGCTTGCTATTGTGAAATTTGGTTTATCGCTCAACCACTCGCTTTAAAATGTTTTATGGTGTTAGGACTTTACAAGCAATGGACCGCACCACATGGAAGCAGTGGATCGAGCGAGATACAGGGGCGCAGACATAAAGTGCATACAGAAACACACACATGAGATTTTAACGTATTAACAACCCTCCTGATGTATTCGGGAAAAGAGTAATGGATTCTCTGAACTCTGGAAGCGATGATAATAATTAATAAAACCTAAACTATTCTAAACTGACATAGTTGACTCAATAATACAATCACAACATAAATAAATGAACCTAAAAATAAAATGAACCTAAAACAATTGCAGCCTAAACAAACAAAACTAAGCTACTAAGTAATAAACAAAACTAATATCAACCTACAAAATTGAGTATATTTCATCCATAAGGTCTACATGGCCCCGGAGTGTCCCCATTAACCCAGCCGCGTTTCCCCGCTAGATAGCCAACGCCTGGCGCTGTCTGAGGTAAGTCCCGGACCGAGTATCATTGGTTTACCCGTATGACTTTTTGGTATATTATGCGGCGCGCTGCAGTTCTGGAAGTGCGGCCAACGTGCGAGAAGGCTATTAATGAAAGTAGGTAGTCATATTATAATCCGCGTGATCGTTGCTCTGAACAAAAGACCTTTATACGAACAACGATGTCCCTAATAAATTTTACTTATCTAAATTGGTAATTCTTGTGACTAACGATTAATTTCTTATCTCTCTGAGAGAAATATGAGTAACATCTCTCAGAATTTAATACCTAAAGTCTACAGGCTATCTGTCAATATTCTTATTAATATTCTTGAGTGCTCTTTTGAGACGGAGTATTTTTCTATGTCTTTAGAAATGTGAAAATTAATTGTCCCAAGTGAGTACAATAACATTTTATTTAAGTTCAGCGCTCAAAAATTTTTATTATATTATTGTCTTAGCAAAATAGACAATTCGTCTTATTAGTTCTATACTATCCTAAACTCCAATTTTTCGAAAATACTTTATTTCGCACCAATCGATTCTGTATCGAATTTCCTACATTTCTGTATAATCCTTAACGTCGGTAGGTAGATTACAGGTCCCTTATTAAAGTACTCTAAATAATAATTATTATGTTTTTTTTCACACGATCTGGTAACTGTAGTAATTGAGGGAAGGATTTCCTAATGGTGTTTTCCTTCGCTGGAGAGACGGTTGTGAACTGATCATGAATTGTAAAGTTCACCTAAACGCAGGATCAAACCTAGTTTTTGACGCTTATCAAACGACTAGAACACATAACGCCATCAAAGCACTCAAAATGCGCAAGCATTAAAAAAAAACATTTCTTTAAATAATGCTCGCTTATGGTATTATCTTTGAGAGTCTACATACTTCGATCTCCAAATGAATCGAGAAATGTTCGATCTCCCAGTCCTCAGGCGAACAATACCATGCGAAGCAATGTCAAAGTTGAACCAATAAAAACTTTATGCCTCCAGATTCACATGCCCTTTCATCTTAAGAGTACCTATATATCTAGGGCTATCGAAGGGCACGTATCAACTCGTCTGCGCTTGAGATGCTTCACTCATCCTTTTGCTTTGTCCATTTTGATATTCTTGAGATTAAAGGTCAGTATGTATTCCCATAAAGTTTGGAAATGTATGAAGTCTAATGTAAGAATTCCTTACCTTCAGACTTTTACTAGTTTCTTGTTATTCGTTTGTTGGTGAGTAATTGCAGGGATACAAATCTAATACAAATGTGTTTAATGGGTCACTTAAGTGTTTAAATTACAAAAATAAGTCTATGTACTGAATTTTTTTTTTCATTGAAAATCAACATATGATGCACGCCCGGTGAACACAAATGTACCGAAATTGTTTAATGCAAAAAAATTAATGTATGTATAAGCAGCTGCTGAATTTAAGATTGGTTATTAATAGAAATTAGCTATAATTGCGTATGACTTATGTTCATATATCAATGAGTTTGTTTGTATTATGTATGATGCATTTTATATTATTTGGCTGAAAACGTCATAAATTTAATTTAATTCTGAACGAACAGAACTGTAGTTGCCGATGAATCTGACCAGAATATACTCGTACAATAAACATTATGTCCTCCTGGATCGAGGACCCTTCTTAGAGTATACATTTTTTTTTTACCTGTTTCCTCGAATCCGCTCCGCCCAAGAGATGACTGATGATCGAATCACTCACTGTTTTGAGAATAACAAATGAAATAAACCATTAGCGATCTTTTCATGGAATCAATTGAGAGATGGAAAAAATTAAAAGCCTCGAACAAGATGCCGAGTCACCCTGCCTCAAGAAGACGAAGGGGAATGAGGTTTGCGGTAGAAGGAGCCGAGGGGGAGTAGAGTCTACTTTAGAGCTGCGCATGCGCACACCAACAGTTCCCAGAGGAATGTCGTGGGGTGACTAGTAAAATAATCTTGACGTTTGCGGAAACCATTAAAATTACTACGCTCGTATGTACGTACCTCTTATTTCTATAAGTTTATCTGGTAACAGTGTGGCATAGTAAATTAATTTAAAAATTCAAGTGCAGGATCAGTCAAGTCGGCTATAATGCTCATTGATGGTGCAAATAATGGCGTAATGTCATATACAGTGAAGTCATAGCATAATACGCGGAAATGTTTAAAATTGTTTTTTTTTTTCGGAAATTTAGACTTACAATCGTAAAAAAGTACAGTAATGCTATAAAGAAAAGTATCTCGAAGCTTCGTGATTCGAAGATATCACTGCAGTTTACGTCCTCGACTATAATATGTATACAGGGTATATAATTATAAATGAACAACTTTCCTTTTGGTGGGTCTTTCTATAGCCTAAAATGAGTAACTTTTTATCTACAACTTAAAGAAATTGCGGAAAAAATCCCTTTCTCCATACATTTGGAGCATCGAATTGTCAATTCGATGATTTGTAGGTTAGGTCTGATACAATTGGATATATTAATTAAACCAAAAATGTAAAGTGTAATCTTAATTTTATTTTAATTTATGCGTACTTTACGTTCATACTTATGCTCTCAGCCAGCTGAGTATCCAAAAACAGCGTGAAATGAAAATACCTAAGGTTTCTGCAAATTGAATTTTTTAAATTTTATTTTAAGTATATATAAATGCAAAGACAAAAAAGATATATCTACAGGAATTAAACAGATTTAATTTGGATTATCTTATTCAAATAAAATAAGTAAAATCAGTAAGCTCGTAAATCAAAACGACAGAGATTTTGATTTATAAAGTGAGCATTTCCTTTATGCGCAAATGTATATATTTTGTTATACGATGTTATTCCTTGTACATAGGTAGTTATTGGAAAAAAATTCTCGTTAAATTAAGAAAATTGTGTAAAGTATCAATTGGTTTCCGTCCAACTCTAAATCGCCCAACCGTCAGTCTATGAAGAGAGAGCCAGTCTTTATGAAAGGACGTGTTAATTAATATAAATAAACAAATTTATTCTCTAAGGCACCTTGTATAATCTTATCTTTACGTTTTAACCGGCGTTTCTGATGAGTCGTCACTTTTGAGAAATTTTAAAGCTCAGCTCCACTTCATATGTTTAATCCACGAATGTGTGAGCATCCTGATTCTTCTACTCTCTAATGGCCAAAAGGCTTCGACAAATGTAGATCAATCAATTGACGATCTCGCGGATGCACGCCCACGTAATTTTATAAAGTGATACGTTTATTCGAAATTCAAAAGTGTTCCTATAAAAACATAAGTTGACAAAAACGGGGGTGACCACGGCCACTTAACTTTGGAGATTAGTGGATTTGATGGCGCAATTAAATGAATGTTAAAATGTTTTTTGGTATTTTGTTATAAACAGTGTTAGTAAATAGATACTACTACCCGAAAAGTCATTCTGTACATGAAACTGAAAAAGTTTTGTTCGACGACATTTGCAATTAAAAAAATTATTTATTTCTCCACACTATTTTAAAATACCTTATCTAAAAAAATTAAATATAAAATACCACCAAAAACGCTGTTTTTTTATGAGAATTGTTCAGTGTTCAGATACAAAATCACCCTCATAGGTCAGTTCAAAATCCGCTAACCGATAGCTTAACGCCGCCGAGCATAACAATAGCTGCGCTCGCGGCTTCACTCGCGTTAAAGTTCACACGGACGAAGTCGAAGGCAACACTACATGTTGTTATTCCAGTTCACAACCTACCTTTCTGCCTTTTCATCCAAATCCGTTCTGCCGTTTGACGACCGACGAGTCGAGACGAACCAACATGCGTTTTCGAAATGGAAAAATGGACGCCTCAAATTTGTTGACTTTGTATTTTTTAAGTAAAAATAACGGCAATATAATACAGGTTAATGTATACTACATTGATAGATATATTTTATAATTTAATTTGTCCCAATCGGACAAGAAGTCTCGTCGCTAGCTCGGTTTTTATTGAGCGGCGGCGGCGCCGCGGCTACCGAGCCTTGACAAATTTTCATAGCAATTTTTCGACGGGAGTGTCGTTATAATTTATATATATAATATGGTATAATTTATGTATTATTTTTCTGTTTATTATAGTTAACCTGATTTTCGCCAGATGATTTTCCCACGAAAATTTGGGACGAGATTTTCTTGTACCGTATGGGACCATTACTTAAAAGAATGATCCCACTTCATCTCGTCTCATGCATGTCGTAAAAGGCGACTAAGGGATAAGGACAAGATGCCGTGCTAGAGGGCGACAAGCTCGCCACCTCTCACCTTGATACGGTTCTTCAACCCATTCATGCAGTAGGTAGGTGGGTCTTCGTGCCTTACACGCTGCTTGATATCTTGTCCGAATACCTTGTGAAATGTGGTGGTCGGTGTTGTTCTGTAATTTACCGGAGTTCTTGCAGCACAACACCGATTGCTCTGCTTACCTCGATTTTCGGGATTGAGCGTGATAGATATGTATATGTATGTATGTATGTTTTATTTTTGTAAGATTTATGAAGAGGTCGGTAGTTGAGTTATTAAAGTTTTGCCTTTTATACGAAAGATCTTTGGTTACAAAGCGTTTCTGGTTTAAATAAAATCTCTGTTAAATATGTATTTACATGCATCATCACGTCTCTTCCTCTGAGGGGTAGGAAGAAACAATTGAGCGCATCCACACATCCTTTGCTTCAACCACCTTCATACATTTTATTGTATTGTATATATTTATTGCACTCAAATACAAAATAATAAGAGCAAAAGTTAATGCCTAGAGGCATTTTCTTCCAGAGTACCTTTGGGAGCTGATAACTGCTAGGTGAGTGGCGGAAAGAGATGTACACTAAATAATGATAATTTTAATGCAAAAGATAAGATAAACTTAAACACGAATACTTAAGCACGAAGTACATATTATACCTAGATATAAAATATACTTACATATACATAGATAAAGATAGACTAAATATACCTGCTATTTACATAAATATATACCTGCTAATTGTATGTAAATATAGGATACAATGTTTTAATTCAAGAAAGTCTTGAGGACAGGAAGTGCTTCTTTAAGATAATTTTGAAAGTGTGAATGTGCCTTATATCCGTATGTCTACTCGTAAATTCTCGAGTAGGGGAAATGTTCCAACATCTCATTTTCCGCAGTAAGATTTCTGATTGACATTGTTCAAATTTCTCTTCATTTTTCATTAAAGCTTGTACTCGGAAGGAACCTGTAGGAATGAGAAGCTAGAACAGACAATAAAATATGAATGCCAACGTACGTTACGTTCATCGCGGGTACGTTCATCGCGTTCTAAAGAAATTATTAAACTACAAATTTATTAACTATCTCACAATTAATACATACATATCACTCACGCTGAATCCCGACAATCGGGGTAAGCAGAGCAATCGGTGTTGTGCTGCTAGAACTCCGGTAATTTACAGCTCAATACGGACCATCACTTTTCGCAAGGTATTCGGACAAGATATCAAGCATTCCTATCATACATATCACTCACGCTGAATCCCGACAATCGGGGTAAGCAGCCCAATAAGTGTTTTGTTGAAAGAGATATTTTATAGTCACTATCCTATTGAGAAACATACTACCATAAGAATGCTGAATAAAGACCTAAAAAGAACTAAGAGCCATCCTTACCGGCCTAATTAGAAATTAATCTACTTAATAAATGTCGTATGTTTCTGCTATAATAATTTAATTAACATTTCACGAATAGGTTGGCCACACTGTATTTAATTTTGTACATTTTAGTTCGTGTTGTAACAATGTTTTGTCTGTTAAATGTTTTTTTTCTGCACTACGTGGTCACATTCTGGCGCGCAAGCCCCGCGATTCACATTCGTAACCGCATTATTATTCACAGGGCGTATACCAGGAGGCAATTAAAACGGTCAGCGCAGTAAATAAAAGTTAAACGAACGAAACGTGACGTCACTGCCTGAAGGCGACGTGCCACGGCTTCGCCGCCGTGACGTCACCACCTCAAATCTTAAATAAAATAAATAAATATAGACTTTTCTGCTTAGCAGAAGGCGGACTTATTGCTGGAGGCAATTTCTTCCAGTCAACCTGTATATACAACAACACATTCGTATTGTTACTGTATAGGTTTCCTCACGGTGTTTTCCTTCACCGGGGTGCATTGTAATATTGCACACAAATTTTTACACGAGGTTTTAAAATCCGGAAAAATTGTGCGCAAACCAGGTATCGAACCCACGACCTCTAGAGTAAGTGGCGCGCGCTACTCCGCAACCATCTTCCTTCTAACCATACTCCTTCTTTAGTAAATGATATGACGTCAGATATCGGTTATTAATTTAAGTTGAGTTAATAACTGCCCGAATGGCCGGTTACAAAAGGGCCCAAATCAAACAGGTTTCATTGCCATATATGAGAAAACCACATAGATTTTTGAAACTCATTCAGGAAATTCACATAATTTTTTTTAAATCTTTCAACGAGATGGAAAAGAGAGTGAAAGCCGGAAATCAAGTGAATGGGGCCTTGCACGCAATCATGAGCAGCCAAAGAATGCCCAATAGGGCACGTTTGGCTGTACATGGTGGAGTTCCGGCCCCTACACTGATGTACGGGAGTGAAAGTTAGGTATGGCAGACGAAGCACGAAAGCAGAATAAAATATGATGTAGAAATCCGCGCCGTAACAAGTATGTGCGGGTCGCAATGAAAGACAGATTGAGAAATAATGATGTGCGAGAGAGTTGTGGTTTGAAAAAAGATACAGTAAAAATGATTGAAAAAGGAATGCTTCGGTGGTTCGGTCATGTTGAAAGAATGGATGATAGAAGACTAACGAAAGAAATTTTTGTTGCAAATGTGTGTGGAAGAGTTGGGAAGGGTCGCCCTAGACGCACGTACCTAGAACTGATCGAGCATGTGCTCAAAAAGGGGCAAGTGCGCAGTACCGGTAACCGACGAGCATGTATGTAGAATATGATGAGAGTGCAAGTAGTGGCAGATGTGTGTCAGAATCCGTTGTCTCTGCCTACCCCACTGGGTAACAGGCCTGACGCTATGTATTTAGTATGTGAAATTGTAAACGATGTTTAGGTCTTTCATTCACGGGCAGACAAATAAAATAAATATAGACTTTTCTGCTTAGCAGAAGGCGGAATTACTGCCAAGACCAATTTCTTCCAGTCAACCTTTATACACTACAACACATTCATATTGTTACTGTATAGGTTTCCTCACTGTGTTTTCCTTCACCGGGGTGAATTGTAATTTTAACCGAGATTTTATAATCCGGATAAATTGTGCGCATACCAGGTATCGAACTCACGACCTCTCGAGTAAGAGGCGTGCGTTCAACAACTAGGCAACTGCGCAACCCGCTCAGCTTAAACCGCTAAGTGTAGAAGCAAAAAATTTTAAACAGGAACTCACTATGTAACGAAGGAGAAAGAGGAAAAATTTCCGTCAAAAGTCAAATGTGAACATCAATAGGCGTGCGACAGAGACTTAAGAAGGTTAGACCTAAACTCAGAATACTTCTGCTTAACGCTGTCCCAACATTTTCTATGTTCTTCTTCTTCAATAAATAGGAATAAGTATTATTAATGTTTCACATAGTAATGTTTTGGAGAAGATTCTGTTTTATATTTCCTAGCATAAAACAATTTTATTTTATTTTTTCATATTATTTCAATTGCATGATTTCAAATATATATCGTCCGTTACAAAGGACATTCATATAAGCGGTCAAACTGCTGGTCTCCGTCGGATAGTCGGTCAGTCGATGCGGGACTAACAGAATCCTACTCCTGAGACGTCAGACCACATACACTACTCCAGTAGATTACTTACAATGTTCAATTAAAATTTACCACTGAACTATTTCAAGTGACAATTAATGTTGGAACACAATAAGATTAAGGGAACAACTTTGTTCGTAAAGGAAGTTCTAAATGTTCGCAGGTTAGTGGCCCGCCCTCTATTTCCTCTGTGGGCGCGGTAGCTTCACGCCGCCCTTCTCAACTTCCGCTTCATTCTCGTTAAATCGTAACACCATTTAAAGCGGCCATCGTCTGCTCCTCTCAACAAATTGACTTTCTAATTGTGGTTAAGGCCTCTCCAGCCATCTATCGAGGTCTGATAGAACGAGTCTGCAGGCAGGGTCGAACTTTGAGTTTAATAGAATGACGAAATAAATTATACGCCTGCGGACATATCATTTTATTAATAACGTTCGAAATTCGAATAATGCCATCGTTTCGTGCAATATTTTCGTAATTTTATTAGAAGAGTGTCAGATTGGCCGAGCGGGCAAGAGCACGCCTCTCAAGCGGGAGGTGCGGGTTCGATACCCACTGCGAGCACAATA
>WYDE02075883.1:0-11959 GCA_009867175.2 Adela reaumurella
AGATGCCGTGCTAAAGGGCGACAGGCTCGCCACCTCTCACCTTGGCACGGTACTTCTACCCATTCATGCAGTAGGTGCGTCTTCGTGCCTCACATGCTGCTTGATATCTTATCCGAACATCTTGCGAAATATGGTGGTCGGTGTTGTGCTGTAATTCACCGGAGTTCAGGCGACACAACACCGATTGCTCTGCTTACCCCGATTCTCGGGATTTAGCGTGATTAATACGTATAATCGCGACGGCGCATACTTACGTAGTCGTTAAAAAATTCTGCTTCATCTATTAGGATTTTCTAAAAATATTTATTGCATATTTATTAGTAATTTTTGGATTTAAGAATAAAAAAAATATAGGCTTTTCTGCTTAGCAGAAGGCGGACTTATTGCAGGAGGCAATCTCTTCCAATCAACATTTATACACTACAACACATTAGTATTTTTAGTGTATTGGTTTCCTCGCTGTGTTTTCCTGCATAGTAATTTTGCAATCAAATTTTAACCGAGATTTTAAAATCCGGAAATCTTGTGCGCATACCAGGTATCGAACCCACGACCTCTCGAGTAAGACGCGTGCGCTCACCAACTAGCCTACTCCGCAACCCAAATATACTGTACTGATAGTGATGGTCAATACATTACAATAACGGAAAATTATTTTCCGTCGACACGTTCTGCCATACTATTTACTTTAAAATAATATGCATTATACCAAATTGGATTTTATTGATTTTTTAGTTCAATTACACATTTTTATTGTTGGAATAACACAATAATTCGGCGTGAATTTGCCGTTTTAATTATTTTTAAATTTGAGAATATTATTCCAAAGTTTAGTGAACGAGTTCAAGTGAATTTGAAATGATTTCTTTCATACCAAAGTTTCATACCATTAGGGATGGGCAGAGATACGAATAGATAGCTGTAAAAGGGAAAATGCAATTTAATACCACAATAGATTCAATTCAATTTCTTTTAAAATTATGATTTACCACTATTACTTGTAAAGCACAAATTCCAATATTGAAAATGTTCTTAATATATGTCAATTAAAATAAAATAAAATAATATTATTTGTTTAATTCCTTCGTAGGTGTTGAACTAAACTTTCAATGGTTTCACAAATTTTATCTGTTTCTTTGGCAGTAGAGGAGGGCGGGACTAGCGAGCTGCCGGTCTATATTTCACCAGCATGCCTAACGTTTCAGCTCGCTGCAAGCCCTCATCAGCTAGTTCACATTATTATTCGAAATTAAATGTTGTACCAGTTATATTAAAAAACCCAGAAAGCCTGCTTTTCCAGCTCTTGATACCCTAAAATGAAATATTGAAACCGCCCCTGGCGTAAAGGACGACGATCTTCGATATAAATCGCAGAGGTCAGAGGATTTGGATAATTCGACTGATGAAAGAAAAGTCGTTGAGTGAAGTGAATTTCCTCTTTTTCGGTTTTTGTTGTATAGAAGATAATTCGTAACTACATTAAACTTGTGGTCGGAACGTATATAGTGGCCTGCTTTGAATAGAAAAATGTCGTAAGTCGGTGATGTTTTTTAATTTTTTTAAATTAATCGTAATGAAATTTGAAAATCTACAGCAATAGCGTTCTCGGTTTGTGCCTTAGCTAATTATAAGTGTTTTAAACATTTTATTTAATTATTTCAGTTTTAAGTAAAATGGAATAAAGTTAAAGAATAGGATTTATTCCACCTGACGCAAAACTTAAGAATAAAACATTTTTTTTATGACACTTATAAATAGCTAAACCAAAAACCGAGAACGCAATTGTTGGAGATTTTAAAATTATTTTAAAATTAAAAAACCACGTCGATTTACGACGTTTTTCTATGCAAAGCAGTCCACTATGGGTATTCTCTTAAAAATGAAATGATATTGTTATAATTTCATGAGGTATATATGTGCCTGTCAGTAATCGAAATTTATGTATAATTTATGCACTTACTTCAAAAATCGTTGAAATTGAGAGTATGGACGATATAATGATGTCTAATGGTCACACAGTCACTGAGTGAAAAAAGGCCTTCGAAATTCTTGAATAAACAAAACTCGCTCCACTGCTTTTCTTACTGATTTAATAAAATCTTGGGTAATAGGTTTTTATTTTATCTAGATAATAAAGTAACGTTCTAATGGATAATGAAAATTTTCAAGTTTACTTATATGGATTATCCATTCATTTTATTTTTATTTGTAGCTAGGTAAAACCCTCCGACCGCCGTTCCTCGACAAATATGCATAGGGCTTAGCTAGCGTTAGCCTTGTGATCGCCCGAAAAATTAAAGTATAAATTAAAGTGGATTGTATTATACATATAAACATTTCGTAAGGAATTCTGAAAATGATTGTGAAACCGCATCAATATCCGTTCTTCTAAACGAAGAACTAAGGGGACAAACCCACATCAAGAAATGCAGACGCGAAAACCAAGGTTGTTTTATACTATTTAGTGAAGTGATTAGTGATAGTGATGATTAGTGATAATTGACTTAGAAGCTTGAATTTTTTACAGAATCAGCGTCGTTGGCTCAGTGGTTGCGATATTCGTTATTCGATTACCGAAGTTAAGCACTGCCGAGCGCAGTCAGGTATTGGATGGGTGACCGCTTGACCGTTGACACTGGTCGTGGTTAGGATTCCACGTTAAACTGTAGGTGTCTTCTCTCTCCTTATATTGTGGTAGGGTTAAATCAGCCCGGGTTGGTACCACCGCACTGAATGAAGGTCGGTCGAAGTGGCTATGAAACATAGTTCGTGTTTTCCGTCCAGTTCAGTGTAGCCGGCTGGAATTGAGGGAAGTGCTGATGACATGGCACCACCTACATAACTCATCAAGGTGTTTAGGCTGACATCACTGGTACCAGAAGGACTGGTGCAAAAGGTGATGTAGCCATCCGTATCAATTTCCATAAAAAAAAAATTATCTCTTTTTATCGCGTTGACTTCACCTTTTGTGTTAAATGCGTTAAAAGTGCAGACAAATCCATTTATTTCAAGTGAATCGTTAGAACGTCTATTTAAATTGTTTGGCGTACACAGAATTTGTCACATCGACCATACCATACAGACCTAACGAACGGGAGCACGCGAAGGCCAACCAACGAAACCGCGCGAACCTGGACGGTACCTACAGCGACGCAAACGATGGCAAGCGAACTCGACCGCGCGCACTCGATTGTGTTAGGTAGCGTTCGGTCCTATTGGCGCGAGGGAACGCACGATTTCCATACAGTGAGGTAGAAATAGATAGCAATACAACTGGCGTCACAGTAGGGACGTAGGTAACAAACAAGTATTGCGGACGATAGCTAGCGAGGGTACGCTTGCCTATAGCGATTTGCGTTCGCTGGGCTTCGCTTGGTCTCGGGCGTTAGATCTGTGCCCCTACCGGTCTAACATCACATGAGTGAGTGAAAAGGTATCAACCAATCGTAGAGGTTAATGCATTCGACACGGCCCGTCTGATTGGTTGAATTCGTGGCGTTGTCTCTTCACTCGCTCATGTGATAATAGCGCGGTAGACGCCCTCTACGCGGTTTTAGAGTAAGATACAGTTAAATGCTGCTACATTTCAGCTAATCAACCCTGATACCATTAACACGGAATATGAGCACCAGTCAACCAACCAACATTCACTGACGCACACAGGTCGCATATAACATATTTTCTAAATATATCCAGATATTACTCAATAATTAATTGTAGATGATTAGTTTGTAATTAATATTTAAGTTTTGTGGATGCTGAGTGTTAATAAAGAAAATGCTTGTAAATATTTATATAAAAATATATAATAAAGTTCCCTTTTAAGTGAGGGATTTTCCTTTTGCCTGTGCACCCCGGCGTGATTTAGTAAAATTCCGTCTCGCTCGGGTCACGCGCTCCGTCCTGCTCGCGCCCGCCTCGCCGCCACCGCACCGCGCCGCAACCCCGCTCCGCCTGCTCGCACGCCGCCTAGCGGCCGCGCGGCGCAATGTGTACGTGCGCTATACGCTGGTACCACTCCGTATAATTTCGCTCGTGGTAAATTTCGATCTAGATCGGTTCAATGGACTTTTTGGGCGAAAATACGTGCTTAATGTGTTGGTAAACCGCGTCCGCGGTGCCCTGTGGACGTCCGGAAGACTAGGGCCGTCGTTCGTGGAAGTAATCGGTGGAAAGTTCCTCGCGGCAGCTCGCGGAACCGCGTCGCCGTGCCGCGCCTGTCGGATCCGTTCTCTGTGCGGTGGTGTGTTCACGTTGTGATTTTGATCTGCTTGATAGTGCTGGGCTGGTGTAGTGTTGAGTGCTGGCGAGGTTCGTTCGTGATTTCACTATGAAGTAGGCCGGCTTCTCTTCCCGCCCCTTCCCCAACTTGAACCCCTTTCTTCCAGCATAGCTCCGTTCTTCGCCAATGAAGCTACTTTCACGAGCAGGTAGAACGAATTGACAGTAGGCCTATCTGCGTACCAACTGGGCGAGAGTGAAGTTACATAATACCTACTCGCTAGGAAACTGCGCAGCAGTGCCGTTCATAAGTTTTAAAAAATATGTTTAGTTTAGAATCCGTAGAAACAAGGAATAAGTAATTCTGCATGGAGAGAACGTTTTTAGCACAGTGACCTTAGGTGGAACGATTATTCCTAGCTAGGTAGGTAAGTATAGCTAGCTGCTAATGAATTACCTACTATCTATGTGCATTTTTATATCGATTCTATTGAATTTTCTACAAGCGACAACTAAAAACTAGTTCTACTAGCACCTGTGTCCCTCCCTACCTACTTGGTTTATCCTCCTCATCTAGGTACGTATACCTATCTACAAAGAAAACCAGATCTTAGATAGATAGGTAGGTAGGTACTTACCTATAATAGAACATAACATTCTATTTTACCCAATGACTCAAATATTTCCTTTTCACACATAATGCCACCACATGAATGTGAAGATTAGAAGTGAAACAATAGGTAGGTAGGTACATAACTGCTGGATTTGCCTTCGAGTAATCAAACAAAGGTCAGTGTATAGAAGTTATCTCTTGATGAGCTCAAACGTCATGAGACGCGATCGCCTCCGCCGCGCGCCGTCTGCTAGGCCTATTCGGTTGGCCTACGGACCGGACGCTCAGAGCGAGCGCTCTCTCACGAAGGCACGCAGTGGGTTTTTTTTTTATAATATAAAATGCCTATTCTTGTAAAGCTAGATAGATGATTTTAGTGATCTTGAAAACTGATTGAACATCATAGCGCGTAGGTAGGTAGGTAGGTCTACCTAATACGATATAATTACGATAAAATACGATTTAATTGGACATAAATTAAAACTGCAATCTTTTAATAAAATATCTAGGTAGGTAGCTAGATACAATTACGTCCCATAGTCCCGTCTACTTAGGTAGGTAGGTATTTTAACTACGCCTATAAAAGAATAGCACCCACTTGTCCATACAAAAAGATGAAACTTATTCCCACCCCTAAATAGATAGGTAGGTATTAATTTCCCATCTCAATGTTTTATTTCTTAGTAGGTACCTGTAGTACCTATTCTATTGTAGTAATGAAACAGGGTTTATAGGTTTTATTTTGTTTTTAAAAAAATTTAATACCTAGACTACCTACATAGATTTAAATTGATATAAAATTATAAATCGCGATGTTTTGTATTTAAACATCTGTCTAAGTAGGTAGGTACGTATATATACCTACTGCTTAAATTACAATTACAAAATACCTATCAATTCAAATAAAAAAAACATAACCCTGTAAACCTAGATTACTAGGTAATATCATAGATGGTAATATGCTGAAGCGATTGACACCAAAATCGAAGAGTTTTTTTATGGTTTAGTTAGTTTAGTACCCCCATCCCCACAAGTTTTCTACTGAAACGATAATTTCATCAAAAAAATTTATCTATCCTCACCAGTCATTCTCTCTTTCTCATGTCTGTCGCACTTTTAGGGATCGGGTCTAGGATAGCGCAGTGGTATAGCATGTGATTTCCTTAGCTATTTCATTAAAATCGCAGAGCTATTCTTCCCCAGAAAGTTTCCTTCAAGCTGTCAAGGTAATGTTTGTGATAGATAACGTTCATGAAATTTTTCAAGGTCAATAGGCATCATACAGGGGGGGGGGGAGGCCTTGGCTGTTCAATTTATTCATTGCCGATGCCAGCTGCTTCATTCACAACTGCTTGGACAGTTCGTATCTAAAATAATATGATCGTGGACTAAGACAGAGTGAGTTAGTTGTGAAATGCCTCTTGTACGCAGACGATCAAGTGGTCCTTCCTTCCTTGAACTGCAGCATGGTTAAAATATTATGGTGAAAGCATTAAAATTTAAATGAATTAAAGTGAGTGTAAACAAGACTACAGTAATGAACGGTAATGAAGAATAATGAAATGATGTGCGAATGCAATGTAATGATTGGGGATGAGAGACTGGAGCAATTAAACCAATTTGTATATCTGGGGAATATGTTCACATGGGATGGAACATGTGAAGGACGTATGGAAAAGAGAGTGAAAGCCGGAAATCAAGTGAATGGGTCAATCAAGCACGCTATTATGAGTAGCAGCCAAAGTAGGTCACATTTGACTGTCCATGGTGGAGTTATGGCTCCTACACTGAAGTACAGGCAGGAGTGAAAGTTGGATATGGCAGACGAAGCCTGAAAGCAGGATAAATGGAAATGAACGCGTTTAAAGTCATGTGTGGAGTCAAAATGAGAGTTAGATTGAGAAATTGTGTATTGCAACAGCATTGTGATGTGATAGAAGATATAGTGACAATGATTGAGAAAGGAACGCTTCGATGGTTCGGTCACGTTCGAAGAATCCATTCTGGACAACTAACGAAATAATTTTTTGGAGTGAATATGAGTGGAAGAGTCGTGTATCTATTAAGAATCATGACATTCCATATTTATTACATATGAAGGGGCAATTCGCAGCAAACGTAGCCGGCTATCATGTATGAAGGGATGTATGACGGTGGATGAAGCAAATTATGTAAGTCAGGAACGTGTCACATGGTGCTTCATTATCTCTGCCTACCTCTCCGGGGTAGAGGCATGATGGTATGTATGAAGGTGTTGAAATCAGCACTCTATGGCTTAATCGAACATATCCGGCCCATTGGCAGTAGAAAAGTGTGTCCAACGAGGTCGGGACCACTAGGCGGCGCCGCCACACTTTTTTGCCCACTACTTTTCGGCTCGTTGCGAGTCCTCGTCAGCTAGTCTGCGATAACTAGTACGTGGAGAATTGTTATTGCTGGTCCCGCCCTCGACAGCCCTCTCTCTACCTATCCATATACTGTAGGATGCCTCCAGTGACGCTTTTGAAGCTCTCTCCATGTATGAGCTTAACGTCGATCTTGGCAAGCCTAAATATATGTATAACATAAAAATATCATATTACGGTACTTGTTTGAAATAAACTAACGTATCGTAAATCTAATTTATATAAATAACTGTAGCGCCATCTCGTGTAGTCTTGATATTTTCTGTGGATTCACTTGGGAGATGGAATTTGTAAATTTGTTTATTCTACCGAAAAACACGTAAACACGTAAAATGGTTCGCACAGTTACCATTCTACCACTGTATCAAATCGCTTGAGCGCGAGCGGATGAGGTGAACACCATGCTAAACGATGGCAGACCGTTTTACACGTAGCGGGAGAATACCAACCCAAAGCCTGACACTGATGTCAAAGCGACGTGATGAAAGGGAACCGTACTTCTGTCTCTCTCTACTATCTACCGGTGTATCGTTATGAAAGTTCCTGTAATTACTTACTTACCCAAAGATAATATAGTAATAGTTATAACGATATTTTCCTGTAACTCGTTCGCTCGCACCTATGTAATCATTTTTAGGGAATTTTATACATTTATAAAAGAAAATATATGATATTAATTATCTACTCAGGAAGTCTTTGTTTTTATTTTATATTCACATATACCAAAATGAACCCGCCCCCACTCGGTACGCCTATGCATTGTTAAGCAGTGAGCTATAATAACCGTACGATAACCTGTATAATATATTACGAGGACCGGCCCCGAAGAATAGCAAAATTCCAAAACCAATCATTGTGGAATTTACTTCTACGGCAACCCGAGATAGATTTCTGGAAGCTGTGAAAATCTGTAATAAAGCTCGTGCGAAGCAAACGCGCGGTAGGCTGAGTTGCACCGACCTGGGTCTACCACCGCCGACCGCCGCGGACCTCGTAGCTGGACATTCTGCCGCCTTCATCTCTACGAATGCTAACCTACCTACTGGAAATGTACAATCCACACTATATATCTCGGAGAGCCTCACACTACGCACCAAACGACTTCTCGCTCTAACTCGGAATGCCGCAAAAGTAGCTAACTACCGCTGAGCTTGGCTTGGGCCAAGGCAGGGCGTGTCTATCTTCGCAAAAGTTCCGCTGATGAAGATAAACCAATTAGAGTTTTTAGCGAGGAGCAACTATTGAAATTGTGACTTCTCTTGCGATCTATTTACCTGTTGCCTCCGATGGACTTACAAGCGTATTTATTAGGACTTGATTACGTATTCATATTTGTTATTATAATCTCTATTATTTATTTATTAATCTACTTATACGATAAGATACTAATTTACGTTACGGATACTAAACTGTCACAACAATGTATATATAAGATATTTATAAATTTCTACTTATACTCTAACCTTAAAAACCATAAATTACTGAACCATTACTTAATTCTATCATATGCATACTATATTTTCGTTACTAAAAACCACATTACAGCATTACTTCAGCACTTTTTTCATATTTCTATCATTACTTTAATAAATTACGCAATAAATAAATATTATGTTACAATCTGTGCATACCTACTTGTGAGTCTAATTATAAACAATATTGCATTCGCTTCGTCAGCACAAATATACATCCTATGAACTTATGGATGACTTAGACAACTTTCAATTAATAGACACCGAATTATGTTCACAGCCGGAAGAATGTAAAAATTTAAATATTAATGAATATAACATAAAGATACTTACAGCCAATATACGTAGCATAAATCGTAATTTTGATGAGTTGCAGATTATAATAGAAAGAACAAAAATTCCATTTAACTTTATCTGTCTCACAGAATGTCACTTGAAAAACTCATCCTATATCAAACAAATGACAGGTTACACGTTGTTTTCGACCACAAAACATTTGAATAAGAATGACGGCTGTGTTGTGTATACACGTGATGACATGCAGGTGAAAGCGGAAGAACCGCTGCTGGATGATTGTAGTGCTCTAGCTCTTACATTAAGTGACAGTACTCTTCTGTTGGTTGTCTACCGTTCACCCTCCTTCACCAACCCTGATAAATTCATCCTCAGTTTGGAAACCTATGTTAGATCGAAACGCTCATTCAAGGATATCGTAATAACTGGTGACCTTAATTTGGACATTTTGGATCCTGAAAATAGGCCGGCTAACGATTACTTAAGTTCTTTACTAGAGAATGGTTTCATCCCCGCCATCAACAAACCGACAAGGGGTTCAGCTTGCCTAGATCATTTCATGGTGAAAACTAAGCATAAGATAAAGGCAATTATCTGCCAAACTGCACTTACAGACCATTTCCCTATTATGGTGGGTATAGCAACAAATAGTACTCAGCATAAGACTTCCTGTGACAAATACCGCACTAAGTCTGACTTTGTAGCCATCAACGCAGACTTAAATACACACGATTGGGGACCATTATACAAAATCACTGATACTAATGTAGCATTTAACTCATTCATACACACGATAAAAACAATACTCAAGAAACATCAAAATAAAATAAAGGTGACTAGTAATAAACATAAAATATTAAAACCATGGATAACAAAAAATCTTTTGAAATGTATTAAAAAGAGAGATGAATTACATATGAAACTTAAACAAACGCCCGATGACCCTGCTTTAAGAATTAACTACAGGAACGTCTGTGCAAAGACAATTAAAAAAGCTAAAACATTATATTTTAGAAATAAAATATATGAAAATATCCGTAACCCGAAAAAATGTTGGGAGACATTGAGAGAATACACTAATACTCTGAAAAAACACGACAATAATAATATTGAACAAGCCATTAGTAAACTCAGGAAGACAACGACAAAACCGCTGAATTCGATTAATGAATATTTCGCCAACATTGGGGAAAACTTAGCTACAGACCTACTAAAAAACACAAATTCAGATGTAATGACTCTTGCAGAACAGGCTAATACTCACTCATCTGCCCAATCAATGTTCCTACAAGCCACTAACCCATTAGAAATAAAAGAAACTATTCATCGTCTAAAAATAGCAAGTTCATGTGGAGCTGATGACATCTCCTCTGAGTTACTAAAACATGTTGCGGACACGGTGATAGAGCCATTGTCGTTTCTTGTAAATCTTAGCATAACTACCGGAGTTTTTCCAGATATCCTTAAAATTTCGCTAATTGTTCCGATTCATAAAACTGGACCTCCAGATCTACTCACAAATTATAGGCCTATTACTTTGCTAAGTATATTTTCAAAAATATTAGAAAAAAATATTTAATCCAGACTAATATCCTTTTTAGAAAATAATAAATTGTTATCTGAAATCAACTAAATTGTTTCGAATCCTACCTCAGTAATCGCTAACACGCTGTAAAATTCGGGAACGCTGACGGTTGTCTCTATTCAGACTACTTACCCGTTTCATATGGCATGCCACAAGGCAGCGTACTAGGACCTGTTCTATTTCTAATCTATATAGACGGCCTTTGCAGAACTAATATTGCCCACGGTACAACTGTAACCTTTGCAGATGATACCGTTATTCTGATTAAAGGCAAGTCATGGCAGGAAACTAATAAAATACAGGCCGGTTTAAATACTGTACTTACGTGGCTTCAAAACAACGTTCTCTCCGTTAATTGCTCAAAGACAAAATTCCTCGCATTCTCAATCACAGCCGCACAGCACCAGCAGAGGTCAGCCAACCATTGATCCGGTATTAAAAGCACACCTTTCTACATGTAGGACCCCAATAACGTGTAATTGTTTGTCCTTGGGTAAAGCAAACGCAATCAAATACCTGGGCGTAATAATTGATAAACATATGAATTGGAAGGCACACATTGAGAGCTTAGCAGGCAGAGTACGCAAATTAATCTACTTTTTCAATCAGATCCGGTATATTACAGACTTATCGCTCATCAAAGAGGTATACCATGGCTTATGTGGCTCCCTGATTAATTATGCTATTCTTGCGTGTGGAGGTTCTGCTACGTCTCTAATGATAATAATTGAAAGAGCTCAGAGATCTATTCTAAAGGTCATGCATCGCAGGCCATTCAAATACCCCACAGAAACCTTATACACAAAGAGTGGAGTTCTTAATGTCGGACAATATTACATGTTAAGACTTAGAATGTATGTACACATCCACAAAGATATGCAAAAAATTATTACACACAAATTTAGAACCACAGCCAACATACAACAACACTTAACGAGAGAAAAACCTAATACAACTTTTTACAGACACACGACTAAATTTCTAGGAACTAAATTTTATAATGTAATTCCCGCAACTCTAAAAAGCTTAACCAGCTCAAAACTTTTTAAATCCAAACTTAAAGTATGGCTTATGTCTTTTTCGCACGAAGAATGTGCGCATATGCTAGCTAAAGTACCGCAATAAATAAAACAAAATATTATAATTTTTTTTTTTTGTTTATTTAACACACGTACTTATCGTACACGCAAATATCAACGAAAATATAGACACTATCGGTTTAAAAAATTCAATACTATGTTTACATTGGTTCTATTTGATTAGCATGCAGCATGTATGTTAATGTGTTATAAATGAATATTCTTACTTATTACTTATATATAATTAACAATATTATATTATATATGTATGTTTATATTATGTATGGCAA
>WYDE02075992.1:0-11959 GCA_009867175.2 Adela reaumurella
TCAGCGTTCGAAGTAGTCTACATCGATTGATTATCAACCGTATGTTGTCGCCGTTAAGATCATACTTAACATAGACGGCACTAGAAACTACTTCTGAGATTTCCAAAGAAAATTGTTTTATTTGATTTTCCTTGCTTATAAAGCATGGGGTGGCGACGAAGAATGATTAACACAAAAAAAAATTATGAAAAAAAAATTTACACAAAAAATTACGCTAGGTGACTTTATGCACGATGCCTAAATATACTCGATCAAAACCCTATGGGGAGTTTCCTCAAGGCATATTTAGTAAATACTCCTCACGCGATTGACATAGTGTGCAGTTGAACGGATTTTTGATTGGTTTTGGTGACACTGAGTTCCAAGGCATTATGCCACATCTATTCTCACTTAAACTTTGCAGACGATTATCTGATCTGAGAATGGTAGTAGATTTATCAAATTGCTGATGACATTCAATGTTTTTATATTATTACTATAATGGTGAAACAGCATCACTCTACTTCCACAAACGTTAAGAACTAGCTGTATCGTTAGTTTACAATGTACGGATTAATTCAGACAATAGGCATTAAACAATATTATTTTACTGAATTAGTGAATTTGATTCTTCGTCACTGTAACTGAGTGGTCCACCAGCTATAAAACAAGTGGGACTATTCCATTCATAAATTAAAGAAGAAACCCTCCAATAGATTGGAATTTATCCTTAAACATAAATTTAATATGTTAAAACTGTCAAATGACCTAAGATTATAATGACCTGCCTTACTACCGGGAAAACATCACATGACTGATCCCGGTAGATCAAAAAGGTATTCATTTGAAAATAGTGCATTGCCAGAATTTACATTCCATCTTGTATATTACATTGCTCTTTTTGCATAAACACAATGCGCCGTTACGTACGTCGCAAAGTGCTCAATAAATTTAATTTATTTTAAAATAATATTTTGCTTACATAACCACGTGCTACAACTATTACATCCACATCTATTATAATTAGTTTATTACTTTGTATTCACGTTGCGTGTAAGAGACAAGTCATTGGATCGTTTCCAGAGATATCGTGAATCAAATTAGATTTCAAGTATGTTTGATTATACATTTGAAGGCACACAAACAAAATAAAACTAATGCACACGAACTAGATGAATATTAACAGACGGTATTTCTCGCGAGTGTGAGCGACGCTTCTGCCAACGGACAAATCTCCCTTCAACATTATCAATCCCATTCATTATGAGATGATTGCAATGCCCCTATAAGAGTGTATTCATCAATATGTGTATAGCTGGCTTACGCTGGCCTAACTTACAAACCGTTTGTGGCATTTGAGGGTTCGAGCACGTTACAGCTAGCAGACAGTGGTTAAGTAGCCTCCTCGGCGGCACGCGTGACTAAGTCGGTAGTGCAGCATCCGCCGGCTCCTGCAGTCTGCGTGTCATTACTTAATTATTGATACTAAAACATTCCTATTAATATTGTTTTAGATGTTTTACGTGTATGTATATGTACAGTATTGTGACCGAGGCTCACTCAATGTAATCTTTTTCTGTCGGCAACACTGCAAAGTGTTCGGTTTGTGCTCCCGCCTGTCGTCCGTCCGCGGCCGGCGTCGCTCCATACTTACAACTAGGAAGGCGGCATCTTCACCTATAACTTTCCATACAGTTTGTGCAGTAGATACATTGGTGTAACAAGTATGAGCAGCATTATTAATAGCCGACTTACATCTAATAAACGTCTTACATACTCTTTACATCCACAAATTGATTTGTTTATATTTAAGTTACACACCATTCATACTCAAAGTACGCACTAATATTTATACAATACGTAGAACTTCATTTGACGTGACACTAAAGCTACCTATCTAATTAAAAGAAAACTTTCAACTCATCTCTCAGATATTTAAAAACCTAATATTAATATTGGCGACATTAGTGTATCGTTTAAGTTTAATTTGGTTCTCAAGCGATTAAGCTAGGTTAATAAAAGTTGGCCAAAACATCTCGTTCTATACTAGAAACTAATAATAAATGAAATGAAATTATTAAGTCATCGGCTAACGGGTGCAGGAATACGGAAAGCTATATGCGACATAGCCATGTTGACAATCAAATGTGGCTACGCCACATTCCCATACAATTTTGGCCTACGTGTGACGTTGCCATGACGTGCACTTCCAGGCTTCTAACCAAAGACAGATAGATTACAGGCGGCTATGGGATAGCGCATTGTCGTTCTCTTCGCATCTCGCACCAGTGAGCCCATGACATAATTTTGTAATAATAAGTGACTGCGACTTATCTAAAACTAATTAAATATGGTGCTGTTACACGCGGGATTCTGCGGTCACAAGCTCTATATAATTGATGGAAGAAGACCCTGGACACGCCGACTTTCATAATTCCCTTGTTTCTCATAAGATGGGCTCAATTTTTGGACCCAGTTAAAATTAAATTTACCGTCGAGAGCTCTATAATAAGCGCTTTTTTTTCTGACACGATAAAAACATAATAATTACGTAGACAGCGATCTGATGGAATGTACGACCATAATGAAACACTTGTCGGCTCCTCACTTAAAATTTACAATGTAAAACTTTGCATAGTTCTTTGTTATGTGGGCGCTTATACAAGGTGATTCTGCAACGTGCATTAACTTCGTGAGGTCAAATAGAAAGACCTCTCTCTTCCAATAATTCTACTCAAGGACCAAACTTTTTTTTCGCTGTTAAAGTAACAAAACTGACAAAAGTAACAAAACTGACAAAGTCACTAAAGTCACGAAATCGAAAAATTTCAGCAAAGTAGCAAGAAATAGGAAGCTAAACATTATTGTAAATATATTGAAAATGGAAGACAGAAAAGACATACACTTCACCTCTCAAAAATAATACTCATGCACATTTTTTATGGATTAGCGATACACTCGGCGCTGTCGGCGTGTATTCAGAGAACATTTGGTTTTGCTAAGTACCTTTTTATTTTTCTCTTCGAGGATCCCAGGTCATTGCATCACTGCAGAACATTAACATACATAACATATTCTTGGCTTAAATATTTCATCTAGCCTTGTTAGCTATCTCCCTTAAATCTTCAGAAAAAAAAAATTTAATGCTAAAAAAATGCTATTTTCGCAGTGTACCCTCTTGACTGGGGGTCTAGTACTTGCCAACTTCACCCTAGTCTCACAACACTAGTGTCATACTCGTACACAATGTATATCTAATTAAGGCTTATTGCAGAATCACCCCCAAGCTATATTTTATTATAACATTATATCAATGACCCTTTGAATGAATTACATATTACAACAAAAACTATATAAGGCAAATTCAAAATAGTCCAACGTATTCACACCGACACTAATACAATAAAATATGAGATTAGGCATTAACTGAAAAACGGAACTAGTGGGAACGGAGGAAACGCAATATGAATAAAAATTGTGATGAAACAAAAAGCAAACAAATTCACGTGTCTTGTCTTTAATATGTTTTAGTTCAGTAATTCTCAACTACTTCTGCGAGGATATAAAAAAAACTATTTATACACTTAGTGTTGGCAGATATCAGAAGGCCCCAAAGGGAACCCAAACAGTAAAGCTGGAAACAGTAGGTACATGACATGGCTGACTGACGTCGGCAGCCGGTGTTACACCATCCATCACACGGCGAGCGACCAATCAACCGCTAGTACAGTACACCAAACTCAATATTGAAAATAAATCTATTTGCATTACACTACTTTCTCATTTTCCATTTAATTTACCGATGACGGAGATTGTTATTACTCCCCGGAGTTCCCGGTACTCGTTTAACAGGAGAATTCCAGGTATCCTACTGGTTATTCTAATACCAGTAGTAATAGCACAATTCCTGAAACATTCGCTCGCGGCAGCACTCTGAGCTTCCCATACTAGTCATAGTCAACATCTGCGTACAACATCTGTCCAATACTGTTTCGCT
Source organism: Adela reaumurella (assembly GCA_009867175.2). Taxonomy (NCBI): domain Eukaryota; kingdom Metazoa; phylum Arthropoda; class Insecta; order Lepidoptera; family Adelidae; genus Adela; species Adela reaumurella. The sequence goes on from WYDE02075992.1 coordinate 3,977, forward strand.
TCGTACATCTCCACCGATATAGTCACGCGCGACCGATGTCTCGGTACTACTGTTTCCAGCCTAAATGAACACAACGGTCGACACAATATAATAAGTATTTTCTTTTATTATTTTAAGTGATGAGTGAGTTTGTGTTATTTCATTTCGTCATTACGCGCCGAGTAAAACTTATCCCTTGTTTCAGTTGTCTTAAAGCTAAACTTAAAGCTACCGAGCTAAAATACAACAAATTCACAAAGTGGCAAACGAGCTGATATGTTATACACGATAATAAAATATAAAAAAAAAAATAAAATAAGAGCCATTTTTGGTAAGAGTTTTCTTGTGGAAGCGTGAGCGACCCAAGGATACTTGTGAGTGCGCGTGCACCAATCCACCACACGTAGTCTAGAGTCGGCGCTCACCGTAGAGCGAGAGCGATAGTTGCCAACACTCCACCGCTGACTTAGCAACAACGACACCTCAACAATCTGACATCGCTGCTTTCTCCATACAATAACTAAGTCGACCATCGACGTGTGCTAGCACATCGCCCAATAAACCGATGGAGAAAGTGTTATAGACTAGCCGCGTATGTCAGGTGGGAAGGTTCAAGCGCAAGCGGGTCGCGGCCGCCGCAGCCGTACAGCCAATACGGACCGCACTAATGTTCCGTACGCTCACAGAAGCCTCCTCGAATGCGCTCTCATATAATTCATCTCGATAATACTTAATTTTTCGAGTACTGTACTCTGGTATATTTTTGGTGTAATCATTATTCAACACAAATCGAGATCATAGAAGACTTCATATAAAATAAGGCGAACGTCGGTTCTCGATTCGGAAACTCCTTGCGTACGTTATTTAAACGATCGTATCGAGGATTCAAAGCGAGAAGGCACCTTAGTTGATAAGTATAAATAATTTGAGATAAATACGTACGTACGAGTGGCGGTTATATAGCACGATTATAACTATTAGCTAAAATGGAGCTAAGGACACATCTCACACGAGAGGTTTCAAATCTTAAACACGAATACAAGAAAGAGGATGGGAAGGGATGTGCGATACGACAGTCCAGTCTGACCGTTAGCAATTCACTTTTAATTTGCCGAGTGTATAGCTGTGCTGTCTAGTCGCTTGAGAGGATAGATGATCTCCGGCTTTACGTCATCCCGTCACAATTTTACATGGCCCATAAATTTCACATAATGTATCGCACCTTCTCATATTAAATCAGGTGACTATTCTCAATAGTCACAAATTCTTAAAGCCGTCGATGGGACTACGAGACGATAGCTAACTATGCCTAAAGCGACACCAAACTGAACGATAAAAGTCCACAAGCAGAACTAAATCGACAAGATAACACTACATAAATAGCGATAAAAATAAAACAAAAATAAATATAAAACACACACAAAAGCAGGGGCAATCGTTACGGTGTTCCCAATAAGGTATGATTTTAGAATTGCTAAGTACGTCCGACGACGATCTCTAGCTATGCAGACGCAGGAAGTAAAAAAAGTCTCTTTCGTAGATACTTGTGGACTTTGACAGTTGAGGTTAAAATATTTTGTTGTACAGCACTTTGATGGCGACATAACACAAAATATATGTATAACAATATTAAGTGGTTAAAAAAAAAACCCTCAGTTAATTTATGATAAATTACCTAACCTATCGGCACATGTCTGGGCATCGCGTGTCGTTTTCATAGGTGTATTAATTATTATTTTGTACAGTGCCGCACACCAAAGTATTTCTTCCTAAAGCGGGCTGCATTCCTAGTCGCCACAAATAATTTATCCAAACCTGAATAAGGCTTAAAAATATTTCAAATATTTAAATATTTTTCATATTTTAAAATTGCTTTATAGATTGATGGTTATCAATCTGTAAAGCAATTTTAAAAGTGCCACAATTCAATTTGATGTTTGAAAAACTTTTCGCCTTAGTCGCTCTAAGTGCCGTCGTTTAAAATAATGTTGTTCTCCGTTTTTAGATAATTTATTTGTGGCGACTCCAAATGCAGCCCCGCCTATTTTATGACAAAGACCATATAGTATCTACAAAAGAGACTTTTTTTAGTTTTACTCCACGGACACACTTCACACTTCGACAACTGAGACCGTCGGATACGTAGCGTGTTCAGGATTTGAGCAAATTAATTAAGAGGCACAATAATTATTAAAACTAAAGTAATTACGAGGCACTATTTAAGAACATTCCCAAGTACACTGCTCCCTCTTATTAGAATGACATTTCGGTGCGGAGACGCGTCCGCCAACATCACCTAGTGTAATATTCTTTTAATATTAAGTTAAAAAGTTTACTGCTTACTCACACCCACAGTTGCAGATTAAAGCCATACAAAAACCGCACTACGAGAGGGACGAGAGTATAAGCCGATCGAAAATTCGAGGACCAATTCTTCCTTTTATTGCTAGTGCTCCTGCGTAAACTACACTATGCCAATGACAGCTTCACATACAAAATATACATACACTCCGTCCAGACCACCGTCGGCTAACTTCAGAATATCAAAGCACGCAATTGTCTCGCTCTTTTAATCTTCGAAATAAACTTCTAATTCATTTTTTTTTATTTCTAGCTTGAAAATTAGACATATTTATCGAGAGCATTTTATTTAGATCTCGAGAAGTTACACAGTATGAGTGTCTGAATACGGTAAGATGGTCGCTTTAAATTCCTCCGACGAGAGGTGTCAGGTGACGGATGTTACGCCAATTATGGATAGTATCTCTTACATCTAAGACAACACTCTGCCCCTCCACCGATATTGTACTACTTGCGCTGCTCTGGAGGCTCTCGATAATCAAAATTGGTACATTCATATTGTAGCAACGTCGGTCGAGGGGCCGCGCTGTGTATAAAATATGCTTCCTCTAAATTAGTTAATTCCTTAAAATTGTCACGGATATTGTTACATATTTACAAATGTTAGACTTAAGCTTAGTTATAGTACAGTACAATTGCAGGGCCTTATGTATTTTTTCTACAAGTCACAGTGCTGTGAAACGTCTTATGAAAGAAAACATTACAAATATTTCTATGTCACTCGCACAATTAGATAAGTGAAAATAGCGGTCGACGAATACAGACAGGATGGGTATAAATGCTGCGACGGCCGCAAGTTCAATGTGTCACCGATACTGGTTCAGACTGCAACTCTTATAGAATATGGCGGTACTGGTACGACGGACTGGATGGTACGATGATAGTTTGCAAATATTCAATAGCTGAATACTCACTGTTGCAATCTGAAAGGATGTTATGTTCATGATAGTTTATTGATTACATACCTCGTTGGACCGCTAAACGTAGCAGCGTTATAGCTAAATCTTAACTTATTTCTCCGATATTTTGTCTAGACGCTGCGGGTCATTACACGAGTAGTATTATCTATTTAGCTAGTTTCCTTTCGAGAGATTACATTTGATTAGGCAAAGTACATGACCTTCTTGGTGACGGCGTGTACGGTGATGGCGCGAGCCATGGCGCCGGGCGTGCGGTCCTCGGAGCAGGCGGACTGGTGGCTGCCCTCGCCGGAGTCGTGCTCCTTCTCGACGAGGTGGTAGCGGGCGCGGAAGGCGACCAGATGCGCGTAGTAGGCGGGCGCGGGTATGGACACCGAGCGCGTGCAGCGCACGTACGTGTGACACAGCTGGTACGTGAGGCACTGCAGCTCGTCCGACTCAAAGTGATTATCGTCCCACAGCACGTGGTAGTGGGAGGGTCGCGACGTGCCCTGCGCCACACACACACGCACATTAGTAGTAGCAACGCAAATAAAACTAATAGACAAAACAATTTCATCTTCAAGCAAACATGTAATGCAACCTCATGAACATTGGCGTGCCTAATATTTTTTTTTTATTGAGAGCGCGACATATGGCGCCGAGCCACCCAGAAGGAGACTAACGACGCCCATGGATATTCGGTTTTTTAGCGGGGGTTGCAAATGTCATAACGGCCTGAAAATGTATTTATTTATTTATTCACGCCCCTCTTGAAGGACTCGAGACTATACGTGGAGGGAACTATGTGGGCAGGGAGAGCATGCGTCTACCCGCATTTCGGTATAGGGTACCGATACCTGTTGCGTCATAACGGTCATCAACTGGAAAACTGGAAGAGGATAGGTAAAATTGTCTCATTATTGGTTAGTATAACGAGCCCTAACTGTGTAATGTAGCATTATTGACCAGCAAAACGATCAAAATAGTGTGAGCCATCACATTATTGGCTACTTGAAAAGTCCTGATTGTGTCAATCCTCCTTCTGAACTCATGGCTCACCTCTCGTGCTTCTGTCGACTGCCAAAGTCCGCGAATCGTCGCTCGCAGATGCGGCACTTGTACGGTTTGTGTCCCGTGTGACGCATCATGTGGCGTCGCAGCTCCATGTTCAGCACGCACGAATAGCCGCACACGCTGTCGACATAACACACACTGTGTTTAATTTAAATAGACATATTATAAAGGTGATTCAGTATCCACAAATTTCTGAAAAAGTATTCATAAAAAAAAACAATTTTTATTTAGTTTATATATTAATTTTAGGAACATGTGTTTCAAAAATGTATGGAGAAAAATATTGTGCTTTTATATAATGTATGGAGATAAATATGTGCTTAAAGTCGTAGATCAAAAATGGTTCAATTTCATGTACAGAATCGCCCCGTTTGAGGTATTACCACTAACTTTGTATTATATACATATAGTATGCATGTAATATATTAATATACATTATATACGGCTATATTTAAGGTTTCAAGGAATCAGTGTAAATAGGTGTGTTCGCGTGTAAACACAATACGCCACCATATCCTGTAGCGTGCCACTTTCGTACGAACGCACCTAAAACCGTTCTCCTATAGTATAGCTGAATATTACTACCAAAGTGCTGTAACCCGTTGTCGTGGTGTTGGCGTTTGTCAATCTCCGGTCTCTTCTCTAATTGGTCGAGCGAGCTCGTTTCGGGGTTCACATACACCCGCAACGGGGTTCACGAGGCACACCGAACCGTGTTGAGCGAGATGCGAGATACAACTTGAGTAAGAGGAGAGCGATATGCACGAACGGACGAGTAGCCGTCACGTTGCAAGCCTGCGACAGCCAGAATAGTCAGCGGTCGGTCGTCAATGTGTGAGACTAGAGTGAGACGCAGGATAGTATATTACGGGAGGGAGTGAGGTGCAAGATTGATTATTTTCTTGGATCTGCTTTCCCTATCAAAGTCACATCGAGGACATCTTGCTGAAGTGGGATGCCTATAGTAATTAGACTGGAGTGTGAAAAGGATAGCACACGCCACCAATGTCATGAAACCGACCACAGATGGCGCTAGTAGTTTTTCGTTCCGTCAGTCGAGCTCCGCGATGTTGTCATTCATTCAGCTTCAAGATGTAGTCCCAGGCGAATTTGGTCGTGCCGGCGAAGGTGTCTGCGGATCGCCGACGCCACGAGGACATCCTGAGGACCCGTTTGAAACCGCAGCTGCATCCGGCGCCACAGTACATGAAGATGGACTGAGGTAAGTGGCATTTCAGCGAGAACTTCATACTCCGTTTATTGCGTTGCGCTTAAATTAACCAATTTGAGGTTTTTTCTTGTCCACAGTGCGCAGCGGTTTTCATCCTAGTTTTCATCTTAGTTTTCGTTTTTGGTTTTCAATCTACCTTTCTTCACTTTTCTTCCCCTCGTCCGCATCATCGGGAGCCTCAACGGCCAGTAAGAAGCCGAGGGAGAAGAAGTAACCGTCACCACCGAGGCTGTTCACGCTGGACCACGTGCAGTCGTCAGGACGAGCGCGTCTGTCGCCTCCGCCATTTCGAGGGCACGGACTATGAACCTGAACAGACTTCGGCCAATATAAATGGTGATAACTTTCCGTTATCATTCTTGCTAGTGCAAATGAATGAGTGCGCGGCTGCTTTTGTGCAAAAAGCCAATCCAAGAGGGAACTAAAAATATCAATAAACATTGCGTTGTACGTTGAGGATATTACAAGGAAACCTATAGGCTTAATATTAAGGTGTCACGCTACCCGGCCAAGAACCACAATTTATTGGACATTTTCTGAACTTTAGCACCACTATTCGAGTGTCAAAAATTATTGAGTGAAAACTACTCTTCAAAATTGTTTGTGTTATTATTCATTTATTAAATTGTTTGTTTTTCATAAGGCTTTCTTTTAATCCACCCTGGTCAACATATTTCCCCGCATTCCCATAGTAACAGACCGATACCCTGGAGACCTCACTAACTAATCTCGTGCTGTGAGAGTGAACCAGCATTGAGTAGTGGTGAGTGTGAGAAGCCACGCACCCCTGGTAGGTAACACAACCACGCAGAGTCAAGGAGTTTTAAAATCCACAAGTCTATAGAAAACTGCTCTACCCACAATATGTGTTAATTCCTGCAAACTTTTGGTGTTGGTAAATCGACTTCTGAGGTCAATCCCCAGATAGACCTTGACGGCTTTAAACACTATTTCTCTTTTTCTCCAATAACAATGGATCCCATCATTAAGGCCTAAAATCACTACCAGTACATTATTATCACAATTTTGTCTTCACCCTAGTAACCGAATGTGACATAAAAAAAAATAACCCCTTCCATTTGCATTTGAACATAGAATTATAAAGCTTAAATTAAATTATTGTTAATCAAGATCTCAAAGTGTAGTTTAACACTGTAAGCGGTGTCTATTGTTTCATTAGTCACAACGTATTGTAAGAAAGACATTTAAAAAAAACATATTAAGTTTCTTTCCGGTTCTTCTTCATAGGATTAATTGAACCGGATGTAAAATGTAATATTTTGCCAATTTCAAGTGTAGTGTTCTACCATAAGAATGCTTAATAAAGAACTAAGAACATTAAAAGCATAGCCGTAGGTCCTGATGCTATGAGCCGAGAGCTGTTTTTTCCGATAATAGAAAATATTACACTCACTATCACCCACCTAATCAACTATTCTGTTATCGGGTACATTTCCCGACTCACAGAAACAGGCCTACGTGATTCCTTTTTTTAAGCCAAATATGTAAAATAGGTTCACGTATTCGACATATTTCTGCTTAGTCTTGGGTAATCTTGTCTTGGTTACTTTCATTTCTGTAAAAAAAATTCATACGTGCAACGGGCCTATTGGTTTGTTTATTAGTTTTGGTATCTTTTTAGTTTTTTTACAAAAAAATTATACTTATTCATATTCATACACGGCTGAACTACCACAGAACTGGAAAGAAGCATCAGTAACCCCGATCTACAAAAAAGGCGATAAACTAGTAGCAGCGAATTACCGCCCTATTAGCCTGACGAGTATAGTCATTAAAACGATGGAAAAAATTATCTGTGAAAAACTGAGAATTTTCTTGACACAAGAAGCAATTATAATTAATCAACAGCATGGATTTATACCATTAGAGATTATTAAATAGGAGATTTTTAAAACCAGTATTTTCAGAATTAATTATCTGTGGATCGGCGCGCAATTCAAAATTCTAATAAATTTTACTCGAAAGCCTTCGACGAATAATCACTAGACGGATAATATCCATACTGGGCTGCGACAGAAATCGTGCCTTTTGACACATATATGTCCTGTCAACTTGAAATTTGGTGTTGCTGTTTATGTCAGAAATATCTTTATTTATGGGTAAAATTGTAGCAAATTAGGTTTTCTTCTTCTTCTTTGGTTTAACGCAAGACTCGAGCGACGTTTATACTTTATTATTTCCGAAATGTGTGCGTGACGGTGGTCGAGGCGTTCTTATTTATGGACTTTTTCGGGCGAGGCTAAGAAACTTAATGCATAAAACGCATCGAACATCGTCACGCCTCGCTCGAAATACAGGTCCTATCCTGGTGTCATGTTAATTCGGCAGGGAAATACTCAGGCGACTACTTTCATAATACATAAAGGACAGCAGTGACACTCACGTATGTCTTTCTATGTATGGTATATTATCACG
>WYDE02076103.1:0-11959 GCA_009867175.2 Adela reaumurella
GCTACATCACCTAATGCACCAGTTCTTCTGGTACCAGTGATGTCAGCCTAAACACCTTGGTGAGTTATGTGGGTGGTCCCATGTCAGAATTTCCCTCAATTCCAGCCGGCTACACTGAACTGGACGGAAAACACGAACTATGTTTCATAGTTGAATATTTTTGTTTTTATGAAAACTGACACGGATGGCTAAATCGCCTAATGCACGAGTTCGTCTGGTACCAGTGATGTCAGCCTAAACACCTTGGTGAGTTATGTGGGTGGTGCCATGTCAGAACTTCCCTCAATTCCAGCCGGCTACACTGAACTGGACGGAAAACCCGAACTATGTATGTTTCATAGCCGCTTCGACCGACCTTCATTCCACGCGGTGGTACCACCCTGGGCGGATTTAACCCTACCACCATGCAAGGAGAGGGAAGGGACCTACAGTTTAATGTGTAATTCCGAGCCAGGAGCAGCGTCAACGGTCAAGCGGTCACCTATCCAATACCTAAGTGCAGTGCAGTGCTTAACTTCGGTAATCGAATACTGAATATCGCAACCACTGAGCCAACAACGGTAGCAATCAATGTGGTTACCTAACACGTTTATCAATCTCAAGACAAACGCTTCAAATTTTTTTAATTGAAATGAATGAAAATACGTGAGTAACTTCAATCAATTTAGAATAAGCGACTTATTTTAAAACGGTTAATTCTTTTCAAATACGTTTTGTATCGTGGCAGAAATCGTGCAAACAATAAAACTTCGCTTTTTTAACACTTCCGGCTCTTCTCGCGGCGACTTTATCGGATTTTTCCGACGTTTCGAACAGAGCGTCCTGTTCATGGTCACGGAGACTTCTGCTAGCTATGAGCTCAGCAAACGTACTGACATGACACTAGCTAGCGGACGTCTCCGTGTCCATGAACAGGACGCTCTGTTCGAAACGTCGGAACAATCCGATAAAGTCGCCGCGAGAAGAGCCGAAAGTTTTCAAAATGTTGTTAACGACCGCGGTAATTTAAAAAGTATTGTGAATAAAACATCGCTATGGAAATGTTTAGACGTTTTCAATTCCTAGCAGAAACGAATATGATATCGAGGTAGGGACGCGACACGCCTCGCCGTGCTTTCACCTCACCCCGGGATAATTGAAAATTGAAATTCTTTTATCTGGCATTAATTAAAGCAAATACACGGGCGGCCGTCACAGGACATGGCCTGCCTTGCACTTATCGAGAGCTCGGCCGCTTCGTGGGAGCACCTTCGAACTCGGCGTACCCTGAGCTGAGCTGTGTACCACTTCTCCTCATATGTTATCATGTGTGTAATGCATTATTATTCAGATTTGTTATACTTATAAGGTTAATACAGTCATCGTTGTAATATAATATGCATGTGTATGTAACAAAATAAAATAAATACATATATACTTTTCTGCTTAGCAGAAGTCGGATTTATTGCTTGAGGCAATATCTTCCTGTCAACCTTTATACACTACAACACTCGTAATTGTTAGTGTATTCCTCACGATGTTTTCCTTTACCGGGTAGCATTGTAATTTTGCACACAAATTTTAACCGAGTTTTTTAAATCAAGAAAAAATCGTGCGCATACCAGGCGTCGAACCCACGACCTCTCGAGTAAGTGGTAAAATAAATGTTAGGTATAAAACCTTTTTTACTATTCCGAGAATTTTTCTGCATATTTTTAGGAACATTTCACATATACCTATTCAGGAGTTCCGAATATACCCAGCGATAAATATATATTATGTTATATTGGATGAATTAATAAATATATTCAGAAAAAAAATTCTAAATATATTAATTAATCCATATGAGTGCACTAAAAGTTTGAATATATTTTTATATTAAATAGACTCATACCATACTATATATTCATACTAAGTATACATGTATATATATATATATATACATACATATACATATATATATTGGAGAATAAAGGTAAATGAGAGCAAGTCAACATACGTCACCTTCACTACCAGACGAGGGACATGTCCTCCAGTAACGCTAAATGGTGTCCCCATCTCCCAGGCCGAGCACGTTAGATATCTAGGTATTCACCTCGACAGACAACTTACAATGTAAGTTGGAACATTCCTGTCTTACATGGAAAAAAACATATATGTATTTAACAAGCGCAAGCAACTTAGGATTCAACTGAGAAATCTATACTGGATGCTAAACAGAAACTCTGAGCTTAGGCTAGACAACAAACTGCTGATATACAAGGCCACATTGAAGCCCACTTGGACATATGGCATCCCGCTATGGAGTACTGCATCCAAATCAAACACGGATATTATACAACGCTACCAGTCAAACATGTTACGCATTGTAACAGGTGCTCCTTGGTTTGTCACCAACGAGATCCTCCACCATGACCTGAAAATCCCAAGTGTAAATGAAGAAATCCTGGTCCAGACTAAGTCTTATCTCATGGACCCTCCGACCTCTCAGAGGAGATTGAGACGCTACAAATTACCCCAAGACAACATAGCACAAGTAGATGCTGTCCAATAATAGTGAGGGACACTGGTCCCCCACTTAACAAGTCACAACACAATGTACCATACAAACATCTAAATGTCCCTAGAGGTTGACAGATTGTAGTAATAAAGAAGACATAAAATATATATATATATATATTGGGTATAACTAAATTTGTGTACACGCCGGAGGGCTCATTTCTTGACTGAAATTAAGCTAACATGGTTCAAAAATACTTTGGGTTAATATCTCTGTGAAGTTCGTGTATGAGCAAAATCGTCTATTATTTAAATATGGCGACCAATATTTTTTTTTAAACATCATTCCCGCGCGTTTCGTTCCAACGTCACTATTGAAATCTACCTTTCCGACTGGCTGCTGCCATCGCGGTTTTTTATTTAGATACAAGTGTTATTTTATTGTTATTTGAGTTTATTGTTCTTGTAATTTTTTTAAAATATAGTATTGTTAATATAAAAAGGTTTCGTTAGAATTATATTTAAATTAACGTTATGCTGGCACACAAACTAAGAAGTGATAATCGCAAAAACACTGCAAAACTCAACATGAGGGTGCTTGGTTTCGCACAGCTCCGCTCCGTACAGTGGCCGTATGTAGATCACCTATATACCGTCCAGATAAGCTCGACTCACAAAGACGGGCGAGTCGTCTGCGCGCTGCAGATTACGCTCGCCCGTTTAGATATGAGACCAAACGAGCTCCAATTAAAAATGTCCTCGGAGTTCTCTCCTCCCACGTGGAGGATCCATGCAGCCCACTCGTGGATGCGGATAGCGCGCTTAAAGCGGTGGAGGTTCGAGGAACAAGTACTCGTGATCGATTGAAATGGGGGAAGGGAGGAGGAGGATAACAGATATGCCTTTATAAAACTGTGAAAAGTCTGTCTAAATACTATTATATGATACTCATTAATGAACCGAACAAGGTGACATGGTATATATTGTTATTATATAGGTTCTTATGACAACGGGTACAATATCAATTCTTGAAAAATACTACCGATTTTCTCCAACTTTATGAAAATGTCAAAATAAAATGATTTGATTAAAGTCTTATTTTACTTTAGCAACGTTTCACGGGATTGTGAGTCCTGTACTTACTTATTTTGGGCAAGAGTTTGTATCGACACCACGCGATTGAGAAAACTGGTTCGCATAAAAAAAATCAAAATGTAACTTTATTGTAATGTTCGACTTTGTAATGCAGGAAACGATGTGGGCTGCATTGCCAATAAAAATCACATAAACAGTGAATTTTATAAGGACGGACTCGAATTTCTCGACGACCTAAAGTCGAGTGATGCGGCCGGAAACTCAACCGCGACGAATCCTTGAGACTTGAAAGCAAAAAACGATCTCTTTAATAAATAAGGAAGATTAGAAAGTGCCGGCCGATGGGACGGACGCTCTTAATAAATTTGTCATCGTCACACGTTTAATGAGCTCTAACAGCTATGCGATATCTTCGGTCCATCTTATTTTATTTTTACCACAAGCAGACGTGTCATCCTTCAACATCTTGATTGATAAATAGCGAGTGAGAGATAAAGCGGAGACCTTCCCAAATTGATTCCTTCCTTTTATATCCCTTTCGACACTGGCTTTTTTGTTTAAACTATCTCGGGAAGCGTTTTTGACTTATTTTTTCTTTTGCGTTTTTAAATAACCCAAATCATTCATTTTGTGATGTCGACGATTTTTTTTTATAAATATCGTCCATTTCGAGTTCATTCAGTTTTTCATATCGAGGAAACATGCACCAAATTTTTGTATCTCAAATTGATAGAGACGAGTGGAAGGCGCCATTTAGTGATTGATTAATGGCGTTTTTATATTTCGGCGTCGCTGTGATGGCCACAACGTAAAATTTAGTTTTTCAATCTTTTCGAGTCAATAAAAGAGTTTTACGACTCTTTTATTGCTCCGTGTAAACGATTAGGTGTTCGATAGGGCCATAAAACCTTGGGAATACAAACCTATTACTGAAATCTTGACTGAGGACAATGTTGCTTTAAAAGTTCACTACCTTTAGCGACTCTCTACATTATCTCGAAACTTTCGTTTGTATCGTACCGTTTTATTGTTACATAATTTTTTTTTAAATTTATTATTCCAACATTTTTATTAGGTGCTTTGTGCCTCTTGCAAACAAAACATCATTCTATGTACCATAGACATTATATGCATGTACATTTTAAGTACATTGTACCGCAATTTGTTGTCAAGTTTATTGTGTACTACGACCTTATTTCAAAATAATATGGTGCCTTCAGCAATCATCAATCAATCAAAACTCATATTACTTTGATGCCGTTCGTTGCTCGTTACTAGAAGCGTGTGACCACCAAAGTTCTCGAACCACGATCGTAATTCACCGGTCACCTCCAGAAACGGGTCACATGAAACAAAGAAATTACGACCCCAACTCCGTGATAAGAGACGCAATAAAAAGGCATTTGTTCTCACGTAAATATTTATGGATCTTGTTCGATATTTAACAGGTCGTATTTTGACATTTTTTATCGTCCGCCTTACATAAACTGTAACGAAGTGAGGGATCTCGCTGGGAGATAGCTCCGGCCGAATTTACGGCGCTGGAGGTGTTGATAGCAACGTTTTATTGTTTCTAAATGAAATTCAATTACAAGGAAGTGTCGTCGCCTTACGTTTGAAAGTGAGATAAGATTGTCTATTCCCAAGGAATTCTGACCTCCACGATCGTGACGAAGGTATGATTTCTATTTACGAGTTAAATTTCCAATCGGAAGAGAGCGCTTGGGTGGGAAAGTCTTACCTCCGCTCATTATTCATATACAGATATTCTCTGTTGGAATTGTATGCGTCAATATCGTCCACTGCTGCAGTTCAACATTCGGATGGTGTTTCGTGAACAAGGCGTGTTTTATTCTCTATTAATAAAACGCTCGTCTCTAGCGGAGGCGGAGTGCATCTCGTGTATGGGTGAAGAGTTATTGGCGGCATCAAATCCAAGTGCCGGCTTCGTCGACCATATTACAATAATAATATGTCAATGCCAGTTCAGTATCTAAATGGTGTTTGAAATGCGTCCATCAATAACGGCTGAGTGTGGATCCTTGTCGTCCGCGAGACAACGTGCCCACGCCGCCGCCGCCGCTTCCCCGCCGCCGCTATCGTCGTCGCCGCGCTCTGTCACCTAGTCTTTTTATGCCAGTTTAGCCTTTTCCATTTTATCTGACCAAGGTACCTACTGCACTTCATGCAAGTACACGAAATCATTATTCTTCATGCCCTGTCTTGTTAGTCTATATATAGCTCTTCTGCATCTGCATTCTACCAGACACCATTTTGCCAATATGTGTCCACTGCAGTCTCATTACCTGATAAAAAGAACCAAATCGGAGGTGCGGGCTCCCAATTTAATTAGTTTCTCAAAAAGGAATCGACATTAACCCCGACCTCATCGTCCGCAAAGCTCTCCGGCAATTTCGCTCGGTCTTACTGGGGCCGAGAGTGTCAATCCAACACGAGAAACCTGTCCCTCGTCGGCACCTGACATTATCCTTATCTGAAAGAATAAGATTTACATGTTTATAGCGATGTCTTCAGCGACACATCGGCATAAATTCCCTTTGATATGTGACAGCCGGATGGTTCATTGGAGATGTGTTAAAAGGAATTTGTTCGTAAGTGCATACGGGGGAAGCGGTGGGTGTGAGGTGTTGAGATATTTACGACGGCATTCTGCCTCTATACTGTGCTCTTAGGAACCTACCGTTTAAGTATACAATCGCGACTTGAAACTGAACACCAAAGTTTATAAAAAGTCGGTCTTCAGCCAGGACGTGCTCCCTGAACCTGGGCACATTATTATAAATATGATACCTATCTGTGTTTAATTACATTCTTTTAAATTTTCGAAAGGATATTTTCAAAGCTTTTAATATTATTTATCTTTATTGGAGCCAATCACGGCGTTTCACTTTGCAATTAAATGAGAATAATATCGTTCGTTGCATACTTGGCTTGGCGTGATGAAGAAATTCACTGTCACATTTCGCCCACCATAGCACGGTCAGCAAAGCAGACGCAATAAACTAAGGATCGGAATCAGATGCTGCGAAACACGCTGTTCTCGCTTGTCTCGCACATTGTCGCTAAACATGCGAGGATCCGTCTCGTGACTAACCAGGATCTGTAGTCACGCGCGACATGCCATACCAGGATGGTATACTTGGCACGTCGTGTGATTGATATACAGTTCCACAACAGGTTAGTGAATTCAAGGACCAAAGAAAAAACTCCCTGAATGGATGAAGTTTGTAAGGATAACCTCTATGTAGATACATGTATGGTCATGGGCGTATGTGGTTGTAAGCGTTATTATTTTGATAGGTTCATCTGCTACACTATGTAATATCATAGATTACCTAATATACTCCTGTAATATGGTAACCTCAAACTTTCTTGTGACTTAGTTCTTAGTTTGATGTAGGTACACTTTAGTCGGAGGTGCTATAGGAGTAATGAAATATATCATTCTTAAGTTTAAAATTTTAAATGCAAAAATTTACTTATTTTTATTAATAAAATATTAAAATCAATAACTAGAACAACTATAAAATTAACTTAATTATTTTCAGTGTTAAATCGAAATCGCTGCCTACTACAAATAATATTGTAATCGAATTAAAAAAGTTAACATGTGGCTTAAACGAGGTTAATGTAGTTAGACTTTGAGGAAACTTCAAACTTGTGAAACTGAAGCACATAATTATATTAACCTCTAACGAAAATACTTAATCGACTTACGCCAAGCAAACAAGGAACGAACGTCCAACTTATCAATAACCAGTGCATGAGTAGTATGACATTTTGCGACGTTACGTTACGCTGAAGACTTCTTCGAGAAACCCGTTTGGTCATTTACGATAATTTTTCTTTCTTATTTCGAAAGCGTTAAGGTCGACAGTTCTTTGATGTTATTGGTTGGTTAGATTTGAGAAACTGAGTAGAATCTTCACGTTGGGTATCAATCACACTCATCCATCATACGTCGTCGCCGGTTGTCGTCGCGTCGGTCGTCTGGGCCTTAGCGCGACCCGAGTTCGACAACTGTGTGTGCCCGCTGCTGTTGTAGATTTTCGTTAATGTTTGATATTTTGATAGATTTTTTTCAGAGTCTTAATTAATTGAGCTTTTTGTCTGCGGGTTCGCCCGCAGTAAATATCTTGATGACCTTCGCCACCCGCCGGGTCCTCTCAAACTCCGCTCCAAACTACACCAAGGAAGAATCCTTTCGCATTGATGTGTTTTGAAGAAGCCCCTGCACGGTTGAAATCTCGTTTCGGCGGTGTCCTTTATCCGCTGTACATATTTTCAAAAATCCTGTCTTAGTGCTTAACAGAGGTGGCGTTAGATAAGGAGTTTCAGTCCAGAATTTCATGCTTCTAGGCCCACAGGTTTAGGCTGTGTGTGTGTTGTCTATCAGTGAATCAATGAGTCAGTCAGTCAGCTAGTGAATTTTAGAATTGTATTGCGCAGATTTTTTTTTATAGGAACATATATTGAGAAATTGTGTAATGCGAGAGCCTTGTGAGAAAGGGATATTTCGGTGGTTCAGCCATGTTAGAATCATGGATAATAGAAGACTAACGAAGAATTGTTTGCAGTAAATGTGAGTCGAAGAGTCGGGAAGGGTAGCCCCAGACGCATGTACCTGGAACAGATTGACCACGTCCTCAAGAAGAGGTAAGTGCACTGTGCCCGTAACCGACGAGCTTGCTTGAAGAACATTATGAGAATACAAGAAGCGGCAGTGGTGTGTCAGGATCGTGGCATGTGGAGATCCGTTGACTCTACCTAACCCACTGGGAAAAAGGCATGACGCTATGTATGCATATTTTTTTTACAAATGGAAACTTAGCATTTTTCAAAGTTGATCTAATTTATTTTGGTAATACAGTTTCTACGACCGGTGTCGGTAAGGATTTCAATTAAAAAACACATTTTCATAACGTGAAATAACTATGTGTATTTATGAAACGACAACTAAGCGAAGTCAAGGTTTAGATTAATACAAAACAACAAAAGTAAATACTCGTCGAATCCTCACACTCCTACTATCGAGTCGAAATCTCTCTGAGCTCGCGCTAATTGAACCATCCTTTGTTTCGAGAATCCTTGAAAAGGTTGCAGGACAGTCCATCACATTAATCACGACGAGTGCACGGAGCGTGTTTACCTTCCATCCTGACGTATCCTCCAGTCGATTCCAGCCCTATCAATCATATGCGTGTGGCCCTTTTCGGACGTCTGCGTTGGCTCCAGTAGATGATCGGTGTTTTGTTACAGATCGCAACTATGATGGATTTGCCACATGCACGTTGTTACTTTACCACATTTTTTGATTGTAATATTTTTTAAACTATTCTCCAAGGTAAATTTTTGAAAAATATCTCATCTTTTTTATCAGACTTTCTACATGTTTGGTAAAACTGTCATAGTTTTTTTGGTGTCTTCAAGATGTGATTCGTAGAGGCATTAATTATTAAGTTATTGTTCAGCGAAGTTTGGATTTATATATCTCTCCCGAAATCGTATAATGCTACTCTAGTCCGTCTAGCGGAAGTCTTGCTGTATTTTAGGCAAACTTTCAGGCAATATGAAATAAGTATAGGGCGCGCGGGGAAATTCAACTACTTGCGTAGATTCCGCAAGGTGCAAAAAAATATACTAACGCCCCGCCTTCCTTCCATTTAGAGTCAGAAAATGCGACCATAACGAGCCATCTATTTGTCAATTCATCGCCAATATCGCGTCGTGTCGCCGCCATCTTTGCGCTGTGTGTAAATGCCATTCGCAGAGCTGAGAACTGCCCCACCAATTACAAGCCCTCCTTAACTGCGGCTGAGTTGACGGCAACAGCGCGACAGGCCTCGATACCATAAAGCAGCGCACCATTTATAGAAAACGACTCGAGAAAATCTCACTTTACTACCGGAGGCTGCGGCGCGAGCTTTTTATAGGAATTAATGAGTCTCCTATGAGGCCGGGCGACAAAACTACACTCTGTGTCGCCTTTGTGCGTGCTGACCCTTAAGCTCTCTTCGTTAGCGTGCTCGATATTGTTCGTATCGGTTGTAACTGCTTAGTTGGAGGTGATAGTTTATGCTGGATTAGACGTTGGATCTTTGCGGTTGAAAATTTTGACAATTTCCCCATTAGTTACTGACTGGAGAACAGATGTTTTGTGAGCACCCACGGGGAACCACACAGCGCTCGAAACAAAACGAACAGTATACTTACCGTCGTTTATTTTCGCTTGTGTGGCTCGAACCATAGGCGCTCTGATTAAATAAGCAGCTAGACAATGGATGCAACAATAATTGCCGGCCTCGGGAGGACAATAAACACTAGTGCATTTATAATAATATGAATTTCGTATGACGTTTCGCTAGTGCACTACTGCGGGCGGGACGCACACGACCCGCTGACATCATCGACGCTATCTCGTAATTTCCCGAGGCATCTGGCAGCATCCCATGTATAGAGGCAGGAGGAGGACCTTACCAGGCACTAACTTAATATGTGCATCACGACGCGCGCGTATGCGGAGTCACTCACTCCATAACTACTCCGCACTCCGCCCAGCCGCGGCCGGTCGACCAATCCTATCTTGTATTTAAATATCGGACTCTCATTGTATGTATATCGCGTCGCGCCGCCTGACAGCTCGCGAGGAATACATTGAGTTTTTGAGCGTGTACTCAAACGCGGGAATGACGCCGATGTTAACGCAGCACCGTCGTAAAGATACAGGGAGCGAGGCCGCCTCGGAACGGAACCCCGCACAGAACGCCATTTTAAAGGCGCGACGACGGGCCGAGGAGCCCCGCGCTTTATCCGCCCGAGATCGAGATAATCCCGTCTCACTTTTTACGAAGGCGAACACTTAAAAGTGTTTACCCTCGCACTTTTCTTTTTCGTCCCCACCTAAAAACCTACAAATCAATCGCTCACCCGCACTCCATAAATTAAGCTGCGAAACAATGACCCTAAATTATTGGAGCGTCTCGTTTATCGAGAGGGTCGCAGCGGACCGGCCGGCGGCAGCGGCGCCGCGGACGGGAGGGCCGGGAGCGTAGGGTCGCTTTCGTTTTTTTCGCGACAAGACAGTGCACAACTCCTTACACAAATGAGAGTCGGCTGCACTTATTAGGTTTCGGAATTTCGCTCCCGACAGATCGACAGCGGCGATAACGGCGCCGGGAATGCGCCTCCACTCACCGCGGACCGCAAGAACGCTTCCAGGCGCCCCCGCCGCCGCCTCCACCGCCGCCGCCGCCGAGCTCGACACTAATTATACCACTTCCTTATATCCCGAAAGGTATCGAAAGTCGGATTATGAGATAACTCCCGTACAATAGCATTCGTCTCTAATTGAATATATTTCGCTTATTGTCCGAAGCACTCGATTCTAGAGCTGTGCGCAGCAGTGCGCGCAATATAGAATGCTGTGATCGGGCGATACCTGCTAATGCGCATTTTTATGGTTCTAATGATAAGAGAATAATGTCACGATGCGCAGAGACTCTTTCTGGCATTCTTCGTTGTCCGGACGCTATTTACATGAGCACGGTGAGACGGTAAGTCCGCACAGTCCATTTATATCAGCGCTTGCCCAGAGCGGCTACCGGCCGGCCAGTCGTGACGCGGCGGTATTGTCCAGCAAACGATATGGATCTCGACGCATGCGCCGCGCCGCCCGCCGCCCTCTTCAAATATCTGCAGCCTCCGCACATGAGATGATTTTAACCTTGATCAGCCAGGTTTTCGTTCACCGTCCTTGTGGTTTGAAACATGAATCTCAACCGTCAAGATAGAGTTTCACATCCGCAGCTGGGATAGTGGGAACTCTTTTCTGAAAAGGTTGCACTAAAATATTACTATCTTATCTTGTATTATTTATAGTATTAAACCATCTAAACCTGTATGTGTACATTTTATATACATGTTTATACATACATAGCGTCACGTCTGTTCCCCAGTGGGGTATGCAGAGACAACGGATCTCCACTTGTCACGATCTTGACACCTCTACCGCTTCTTGTACTATCATAATATTCTTCATGCATGCTCGTCGGATACTGGTACTGCGCACTTACCCTTTTTTGAGAACCTGCTCGATCTGTTCTATGTACGTGCGTCTAGGGCGACCCTTCCCGACTCTTCAAATTCGCTCCAACAATTCCATTCGTTAGTCTTCTATCCAACATGACCGAACCACCGAAGCATTCATTTCTCAATCCTTGTGACTATAGGTATCTTCTTTCAGACCACACCACTCTCGTACTTCCCAATTTCTCAATCTGTCTTTCATTAAATCTTAATCAGAAAAATACGGAAGAAATATAAAGGAAAACGTCCGAACCGGGGTTTGAACCCGGGACCTTTGGCC
>WYDE02076214.1:0-11955 GCA_009867175.2 Adela reaumurella
CCTTCCCTTTCCTTACATGGTGGTAGGGTAAAACCCGCCCGGGTTGGTACCACCGCACTGAATGAAGGTCGGTCGAAACGGTTATGAAACATAGTTCGTGTTTTCCGTCCAGTTAGTGTAGCCGGCTGGAATTGAGGGAAGCGTTGGTATGGCACCTACCTACATAATTCACCAAGGTGTTTAGGCTGACATCACTGGTACTAGAAAACTGGTGCATTAGTTGATGTAGCCTTCCGTGTCAGTTTCAATAAAAAAAAATCTGATATGTTTCAGTCTCTAATGGGGAATCCATCCAAGTCATACTGAGGGATGTGCACGAGAATTTGGCAGTGCCGAAGATAAGAGCTTAGATGCCATCAGATACCATTTAAAATTCAATGCCATTTCCATATCAATACATTCATTCCAGTGTCATCTCAACGAAAAAGTCCAAAAGAAATGTTACAACGTAAGTAATAGGAAAATGGGGGATACTTTCAGTTTTTATTGAGATACATTATTTCGACCGGCTTTCATTCCGGGCATCAATAGATGTCCTTTATTGGTAAAATATAGCGGGAGAAGAAAATGTTATTCGGAGGCTTCGGAGGAGCTATTCAATAGTGTGCAGGGTTATTCTGGGAAAACGATGGCTTAGTTGTATTGTGAGTGAACGAAGCAATCCGTGCTTTATGTATTCCTAGGATTCTTTAGGAGTTTTCTTAATAGCTCCCTGAATCACTGCTATGTTTTTAAAAGTAATTCTGTTTAGTAATTTAACATATTACAAATAGTATTTTTTTCAGTACCTATATTTTATTTAGAGGGTTTTTTTAAAACTCAACCAGCTCACATATACCTTGAGATACGTACCTACCCCATATACTATTGCTTACTATTGTTTTATAATTTGTTTTGAGATCGAAAATCGATAAATTACTTGTGAAGTACATTTTACAGACTTCATAAACACATCTTTGTCGCAAATTAGTATAATTGTAAATGATATAGATAAGTTACTATCTATCTAATTATATTTACCACTTTGGGACGTGGAGTGAGGACGCGATGGCATTCCTGAAGGGGCTCGGTCCAAGTATGATTGAGGCTATGGGAATCCCAAATCAGGCCTACTTCGTTCAGAAAGTAAATCTGGCCATCAAAGATAAAAAGGCGCTAGAGTTCTAATAAACTTCCCTTCCGAAAATTTTGATGACTTTATAAGTTGTATATTATTACTACCTGTGCCCGCGGCTCCGCCCGAGTTCAAGTCCGACCTCTATCATATTTAAGCTCTATGCTCGCCCCCTATACTAATTATCGTGATAATAAGTATATGTGTGCCTATATGTGATGGGAAGAATTAAGCTTTCAGTAGACATAAACCGCATCAAAATCGGTCCAGGGATTCTCGAGTTATAAACGGACAGACAAGACTGACTGCTGAGGACGCCAGACGTTGCATTTTATAACAGTAGGAATAATGATTGTATGATACTTTGAAAAATAAAATCGAAGTGAGTCGCAAATTTTTCGGAATATGTCTCTCCTAGGCATTCTTTTCAATAATACCTGAGTACTTTGCCATTCAAATAAAATTCGTATTGTAATAATTTATGCCTAGAATTATTGAAAATGTAATTTGTACTTAAAGTGTTCTATTTTTAGAAAACAGAACAATAGAAAGAGCAATCAATAAACAGGCTATAACGGTAAACTCAGATAATGTGTTCAGACTGATTTCAATGTGTGGATGTTTGATAACTATTGTGTTGTAATCCAAAATGTGCCATTGTTACCGATATTGTTTGTCTATAGGTATGAGGTAGGTATTATTGAACCATATCAGCTACCTTTTTGTAATCCAATATTACACAATTTCCTTAACATTAGCAAATCGGGCGAGAACTCGTCTCTCAAGCGGTGGGTCCGGGTTCAATCTTTACTGAGACGGGACTCCAGACAAAAAAAAATTGCTTTAGAGGACTCTCAGAACTCTGTTTTTTACTAATAACTTCGCTATTTATTTCATTTGCATTACAAACAAATAAAACCGTTTTTAAAAGGATTGGAGAAAATATAGGTATATCAATACCTTGATCCCAGATAGTTACGATTGAGTTTAAATAAAATGGGCTTCAAATTGAATTTTAATTGGAGTATCAAATTTATTCTAACAAATACACAAAGAAGGAGTCAAGGTTAATTATATTGATTTGTGTTTATGACGGTACTGCCGCGGCGAGGCTTCCGTTATTCTCAATGGATTGGGAACGAGTAGAAGTGCCTTACCAACCGTGGTAGTACCGCACGCTTATTTGTACTAGTTTCGTCCCTCGCACGCGTCCTCGCGGGAATCTCCGCTTGTGTTCTAAATTCTATATCTCGACATGTAAACTATATATCCTGCTTTTAACCTACATATATTCTACTTATATACGTGCTGTGGATGAAAATCATGTTACACCCGATCCGTGCGGCGACACACGCATTGAATGAAATGGCACTTCCATCTTGTTATGAATTCAATTATTATTCCCTTGCGCTATATGCGGATGCTCACACTGCTGTGATGAAAAGGGAACGAGAAAATCCACTGATTTGTCTTTTTTGTTTTTTTTTTTACCCAAATATTTGTTTGGGGCTTTAGCCTGCCCCGACTATGCCAACCCCCATAGCAACTAACTCATAGCTATGAGAGAGTAGTTTGATAGCTCTGCTTGATCTCTCTTTTTGTGCAGAAATGTTATTTATAAACTTTGACAATCGCGTAGGTATCTTCTGCATTTAGAAAATATACATGAAAATATGAAGTAACTATTGCACTATACAATGTAGATTTGAATTTTTTTTTAACATCTACTACATGTACCATATGCCATATTTTAATATAGATAATATATATAAGCTAAACACAAAACAATATAATTTTGTATTTATAGGTTCATTATGTTTTATTAAATCATTAGGTACTTATGAATATCGAAACAATAAAATGACAGATACGTAGATGAGTCTTCCCTTGTTGAAACTAAAATAAAATATTTTAAGAATCGGACAGCGTTTGGGAGTTGGGAAAACACAAGTTCTGAAGGACGCATTTGGATGGAAAAAATAAATCTCTGTCTCAACTGTACATATCTATTTGAATAAGGAATCACCAAAGAAAAATATTTTTTTTATAAAAAAAAATTTGAATTCCTTTTTCTTATTAAAAGGGTAAACTAGCGTAGCGTTCTCTATTTTATTCATGATAGGCGTTCCTTTATTTACCATACTGCTGACACAAAGCAAAGTTAGTAGATGTATTTCTACGTTCGCTAGGAGGCTTTGTCACGCTGACGCAACACACGTATTCAATGAAAATAGAACGCCTACAATATACATTGTCCTCTGTATTGATTGCGTACGTTGTGTCAATGATACCGGCCTCCTTGTCTGCTCATTCCCAGAGAACAACTAGGACAATGAGATTGAGATGGCTGTAAAGCTGTAAGGAGAACTCGTCATCTCTTTGGCAGATGATTTGAAAAGATAAATAACAACTTAGGTACTCTTATATCTAAGCAGGCGTTAGGCAAACCCATTGTTAAAATGATTAAGGTGGGTTGGGCCTTCATAAAGTTAAAGTTGTCGCTTCGTCGACTTTCTAGAATAAGACAAAGCCTTTGTGATATGCTATCTCTTCACCTCCAAGACCTGAGACGGATAGGGCCACCTGCCAAGATGTTCTTGGAAATAATTTGTGAAGTCACTGCGAATAACTAGTTCGCTTTGATGTCTGTAATATCTTTAGACATAAATCAAATTAAGTAATTCAGTCGTAAGTCTCTGGAATAATATATTTAAGTAAAATGAGTCCCATTTGTGGTTTTAGTTTAGACGGAATTTGAAATTTTCATCTGTTAAATATTAAAGGTGTTTCATTTCGATTGAAAATAAACTCTGTTCAAAATGATGATTTATTAAATACTAAATGGTGAATAATTTTGTCGTGTCACTGAATTTTACAAACACGTCGAACAAAAGGTATTAATTGGGTCCGAAGAAAATTGTAAAAATGTCAGAGGTGAAAAGTGATATTAGGCTCATGGTACCCTAAATAATCTAATAAGTAAAATTCTAAAAGACAAAAGTGTCCAGGCCTACTACCGGCGTAATATCGCTCGAGTGATTGAAGAGATTTCAGCCAATCGTATGCGTTAACGCACTCGAGATCACTCGACACCGCCAGTCTGATTGGTTGAAATCGTGGCGATGTCTCTTCACTCGCTTATGTGAGAATAGCACGGTAGACCTCCTGGTGTCATGAGGAGGAGGTGGAGCGTAGCGAGGAGGTTAAAACTAAAATCGGGCAAAATTGGCAATTTTCGCCTTAAATCTCACTTTTAAATTTCGAGCCTATCTAAGGATTGAGAAAGTATCGTGAAGATATGAAATTTGAATTTTCGACTGATTTGTTGTCTCCACTCAAACGTCCCTTTTTTTCAATCGGAGCCTATAAACGTCCGCCATACATCAGCTCAGCATACGAGCAGTCGCCAGGCTTCCGCGAGCATATAATTCGCTTCCATGAACATTTTTTGTATGCAAGCGTGTCCAGGCAATTACTGTTTATTATAGATGGTGAAACAGGCTATAAGGACGCATAAATATTTCAAAGTTGAACCTATTCTATAATTTATGGTAAATAAAAAATTTGTCTAATTTCAGAAAATATTAAAAAAGGGTTTCTTTGGTTTTAATAGGCGAACTGTCAATCCATCGTTATTTTAATTATATACCATTAGAATAAGCACATTTTCCCTATTAAAACATTACATAATACGATGTGAAATACTATTTTTTTAACATTGAAAATTGGATTTGAAAAAAAATTGGAAAAAAAATTACTTTTTTTTTCGCCTAAATCGTCATAAAAAATATTAAATCGTCATATGGACGGAGGTTATGCTTGGGGGATAAATAATCATCGATAGCGAATCAACTGAACAAGTGGAAAAGTGCATTTAAGTTGGCAAAATACTTCGGCAAGATCGACAAGGTTTACTCAAAGACTTTAAAAGTGGCTAACACGATAAATATATATTTTTTTAAAATACATGTCGAACACGCAAATGATACAAGATTGTGATTGTGTTTTATTTTTTATTTCGCCGACGTGGCTGTCTGTCTAAACAAAGTAAAACATGAAGTTATCCAAGGTATCCCATTAGTAAAAAAGCTCACAAAAGTCACACCAGAACTTTTCAATCCGCAAATTGTATTCAACCTCAGAGAGCTTCACGGGGTTTCAAGGGGGTTAGAAGGTGTCGGAGGCTTGATGAGGGGGTTAGAAGGGGAGGCTCTAATTAGAGGGGCAGGCTAGCGACACGAATGCTCCCTCAAGGTACTATTCTTAGAAAACTGAGGTGACGCCGCTGATGACTCTTGAAAGAGCTTTGGCTTTTAGATTAGAACGAGGTAGTTTTGAGTTGAAATGAATGCACCGTCTGAAAGTTGCGTTGGAATATAAATGCAGCAGCAGGTACATTCTACACACAAATACAGACATCATTCATGCCAGATGGGTGGCAAGTCATCATTATTTTTTTTGTAGATTCTAGACCACTAATTGTACCACAAGCTAAATAATAAATTAAATGAAAATTTGTACCGTGTGGGGTCGGTACTTAAAAAAACTACACCACTGCATCTCTTCCGACGCATGTCGTAAAAGGCGACTAAAGGATAAGGATAAGATGCCGTGCTAAAGGGCGAAATGCTCGCCACCTCTCACCTTGGCACGGTACTTCTACCAAGTCATGGTGGGTCTTCGTGTCTTACATGCTGCTTGATATCTTGTCCAAATACCTCGCGAAACGTGGTGGTTGGTGTTGTGCTGTAATTTACTAGAGTTCTTACAGCACAACACCGATTGCTCTGCTTACCCCGATTGTCGGGATTTAGCGTGAGTGATATGTATGTATGTATGTATTACATTTCTCAAATTTACTTCACAAGTTACATGAAATGTGCGAACTTCATAGCTTCATAATTCTTACAGTAAAGGCATTTTCAGTTTTTTAATTCTATAGGAACATAGTAATTGGTCTTGCTTGTAAAGCCAAATTGATTTCGATTTTGAATCAATTCCACAAAATGAGAGTGTGAGAAACTAAGGCTTTTTGTATGGAGCGCGAGTGATGTGATGAAGCATCCTCTTAAACTTTCTCCTTTCCGTTAAACGTATTATGAATACGTACACTTAATAATTATCTAGCTGCTAACGGAG
The DNA here is from genome assembly GCA_009867175.2 of Adela reaumurella. Classification (NCBI taxonomy): domain Eukaryota; kingdom Metazoa; phylum Arthropoda; class Insecta; order Lepidoptera; family Adelidae; genus Adela; species Adela reaumurella. Next base: position 6,254 of record WYDE02076214.1, read on the forward strand.
AGAGTAAACATTGTCTCGCAAGAAATTCGCTAGGCGATGATGGAAAGAAACTTCTGAATTTCACAAACAACAAACAGGCCTACTACCGGCTTAATATCGCTCGAGTGAGTGAAGAGATTTCAACCAATCGTATGCGTTGACGCACTCGAGATCACTCGACACCGCCAGTCTGATTGGTTGAAATCGTGGCGATGTCTCTTCACTCGCTCATGTGATAATAGCACGGTAGACACCCTGGTTAGTAAGGCGCCATATGTACCGCACGTGCGCCGAGGGAATTACATGTAAGGGACAGTATTTAAATGCACTAATAATTATAAAAACATGATTTAAACGATGGCACTGTGACCATGAAAATACATATTTTACACATGTGAATGGATAATTCCACATAGCCCGGTTTGTGTGTGTGCGTAATCAACCTGTACACACACGCGCACACACACCCTCATAACCCTCTCTATACGACTCGTTCGGGCGGGACGGGAGTGAGATAAAATTTATCTGTTTGTAGTTAACCTATGGGTTTTGGCACAGATCATTGTCCTGTTGTGTGATCTGTGCGTCTACCGGCTTAACATCACATGAGCGAGTGAAGAGACAACGCCACGATTTCAACCAATCCTACAGTTTACCGTATAGTTTGTATTAAAGAATTTAATTAAAAGAAGAAAATCTTAGCCTAGATCACAATTCTATATTTGGTCATGTTAGGTAACATAATAGTGCTTGCTAATAATTATTTAAGTCCTACTTCCCGCTCTAGGATACCTTTTCCTAGGTTTCCTTCCTTCTAAAGGCACCGCTATGATCATTTTGATTTACTTCTCTCGAATATTTCATTCAAATTTTCGTTCTCGCTTCTTTCCCAGCCACCCTAATGATTTTAACTTAGGTAGGTACTTCTCCTTGACTTCTCTGAATGTTTCATAATAATAAATTTCGGGTTCACTTCGCTCGCCCAATTATGTGATTACATTGCCTTCTCTGCCAGACTCGACAACCCCCAATGATAGGCTTACCAATTATGGTAAGCCTATCTCTAGGTGCTTTAATTCCGGTAAATATTTAAATTCGTTTGGCCACATGCGCAATTATCGTTCCCCCATTCTTTCTCAGGGTAACAAGGAGAAGCTGTGTGCAAATTTTCAATGATCAACCGCGGGAACTCACTACACAGACATACACGCCAACAACGTCAACAACAACACCGCACATCAAGGGTGACGAGTAATGACACTTGTCAACAAAAAGAGGTGTGATCGATAAACAAAGAATCGTTTTATTATTTGAAGTGAGTAGATACATTCAGCCTGACTGGTCTAGTTATTTGGCTTATCTTTCAAACATTCACATTTGAAGAATACAGAAACCTTTTCCAGGAATCTAAACCGCCACCATATAGTCAACCACTGTATCACGGAAGCGATAAAATAGAAAATCAAGCGAAATCTTTAATGTACTTCTCAGCCAGTGACGTCACGCAGCTCCATATAGCACAGATTTTATTCGCAAGCTCCGAACTGCACATAGCCACTCTCACATAAAATAAAATATTGGTTATTTTGGTTATATTTTCTTGTCTGAATAAAGTTTCGGAGCACATATTTTAGAATATTCTATAGATAAACTAATAACTCATCCATCATGTCTCAAGGAAAAACAAAAGGAACCTTCCAGCCTGTAAGATTGCATTTTCTTCCTCTCGGCCAAAATGAGCAATTTGTATCAACATTCCCACTTTTCTTTATTTGTAATAAGTAGTCCATTATTATTAGTGAGCACCTTCATTAGTTGCTTGTAGGAAAAGCTTCCAGAGGATTAATCCCATGTGGTAGAAGTAGTTAAGAATGCCTTCTTGTTTTGAAGGTTATATCACATTACAACTAAAATAGATATAATACATTCATAGCATCACGCCTATTTCCCAGTGGGGTAGGCAGAGACAACGGATCTCCACGTGCCACGATCCTGACACCTCTGCCGCTTTTTGCACTCTCATAATATTCTTCATACATGCTTGTCGGTTACGGTTACTGCACACTTGCCCCTTTTTGAGAACCTGCTCGATCAGTTCTAGGTACGTGCGTCTAGGGCGACCCTTCCCGACTCTTCCACCTTACATTCGCTCCAAAAATGACTTTCGTTAATCCTTCTATTATCCATTTTTCCAACATGGCCGAACCACCAAAGCATTCCTTTCTCAAGCCTTTTCACTACATCTTCTTTCAGACCATAATAGTTATAACTAACCCAAAAATATTGAACTCTCCATGCCAGTGTCCAAACAAAGTTCAGAGCATCAAAAACACAAATCTAACAAACCAGAATGCAAGTTATGTATCGTCGAATCAAATCATGTATCGAATAGGTATTTTAAGCCGAATTTACTCTAACAGAGTTAAACTGAGAACATCAATACAGGATATCTGTCATGGCGCCGAAGTAATGGATTTTGAGCACTGGGTGTCTGATGTTCGATGGAGCTCCAAGCGTCAGATGTCAGCCGTCGGCATGAAGTGAATGGGCACTTTCAATGTCTCACTGGTGGACTGGAGCCTTTCATTCATATGAAAGATATTCTAGACATATACTACATGGCGGAAGTATCTGTGGCCGGTTCGACCCTTTGGAGACCTGTTGGAGACATTGACTTCATATATTTGTTTGGTCATTAGAAGAATATGTGGTGTATCTTTGAAAGATGAGAGATCTTTCAAAGATACACCACATATTCTTCTCGGTGACATTGGCATTTAAACTGCATTTATAATACTTTCACGTCTCTTTCAATTTCAAAAAGTCCAATTGACTAGTGCGGTTTAACCTCTTCCACACACGTGTACTCATCACAACGCTGCAGCCGACATTCACTGCTTTAGCAGGTTACTGCAGGAGCACGGTGCACTTGCTGTTGTTGTAGCTGCGGCGTTGAAAGGGTTTATAAGCTCATAATTTTTTTAAATGTCAAACACGACATGCGGCACGCGCTAGACTAACGCAGCAGTGTAGTCCGATGACGCCCAAGGACATTCGGAAATTTTTTGGGGCTGCAAATGCCATGTCAAACTGTAATTAAAATTTTGATTGATTTTGTACTTAAAATGTCTTGAAATCTTTCAGGATTCAGATGTGCACATATCATTTGAAGACCAGCAGAAGATCAACAAGTTTGCACGCAACAACGCACGGCTCGACGACCTGAAGGACGAGTTGAAAATGAAACAAAACGATATAAAGAACTTGGAGGAAGCGTGCGATGAGATTTCTTTGTTCGACGAAACTGATACGGTTCCATACCTGGTTGGAGAAGTTTTCATTCATCAGAATGTTGAGAAAACATTGGTAATTTTATTATTTATTTATTATGCATTACATCATACTTGTGTACCATGTGGGGCCGGTACTTAAAAGTATGAAACCACTGCATCTCTTCCCATGCATATCGTAAAAGGCCACTAAGGAACAAGGAAAAGTGCCGTGCTACAGGCGACAGGCTCGCCATCTCTCACCTTGGCACGGTACTTCTACCAAGTCATGCACTAGGTCGGTCTTCGTGCCTTACATGCTGCTTGATATCTTGTCCGAAATGTGATGGTCGGTGTTGTGCTGTAATTTACTGGAGTTCTTGCAGCACAACACCAATTTTTCTACTTACCCCAATTGTCGGGATTCAGCGTAAATGATATGTAAATATGTATCATGGTTATTATGTTATTTAGTGCTCATTCATATCCAATTACAGTAGAGCATCGATTATCCGAAGTAATTGGGGGACATGGGTGTTTGGAAAATCAATTTTTTCATGTAATTGACCTCTATACATCTATGATTAGTAAAGAACTTTGTAATGTATAAACATAAATATATAAATCTTTTAGTATTGTCGTATTTATCTCGCATAGAAAGAACAACACGTTTACGTTAACGTATTTTACGCACACGAGCAGCAAGGAATAAGGGAAGCTCGCGAGTCGTCTCTGCCCGACTCGCGACTAAACCGATGCCACGCGTGGCGGCGAGAGCTGCGAGAGCGAAAGGTGGGGCGGTGCGGGCGCAGGGGCTAGTATTGGCTAGCGTCGATTGCCGAAACGGGAGGAGCAAACCTCTCACTCACCCACGCGCCACTAACTCAGTTTTAAGGCTGTTCGTATTAGCGGTCGTCGGATGACCAACGTTCGGATAATCAACGCTCTATTGTAATTTGAAATCCAGTAAATGTGACCCTGTGGTTCGACCGGCGCAATACGTCGAGATCATTCATTTCACGTCATTCTCCCAAAAAATCATCCAAATCAACCAATCAGAGAGCAACTTCGATTGCAAGAACGCTTATTTACATGCCGGCATTTCTTCGTAGGCGTAATCAAACTGGATTGTAAAGTCTTTGTAAATTCAACAGTACTACAATAAGAATGCTGAATAAAGAATTTGTATTTTAGTGTAGAAGTTACCTCTCGGTGTTTTCCTTCACCAGACACCCTGGGAATTTTACACAGAAAACATTACTGCTGAGATCTTATAAGGTAACGAACCAATACCGCACTTTTGAAACTACTGCGGTCGTTAAACAACTCGACTACTACTCGGCTATGGTCAAAAAACGTTTGGTGTCCGTCTGTTTGTATATTTGTTTGTCCGCGCAACTCCTAAACGGTTCGGCCGATAGGACTAAAATTTTTTAGGTTCATTCTGTATGTCAATAGCTCGCCAAGCACAAATTTTCAACCGTCTAGAAGAACTGACAAGAAACTTCGCTGGAATTTTTTTCTAAACGGTTAGGCCGATCGGTCTGAAATTTTGTAGGTTCATTCTATATGCCAGTAGCTAGCCACACAAGAATTTTCAACTTCCTAGAAGAACTGACAAGAAATTTTGGTGCAAAATTTTCTACGTCCACTCCTCCTAAACGGTTTTGCCGATCGGGCTGAAATTTTGTAGGTTCATTCTATGTGTCAGTTGCTCATCAATTTTAAACTTGCTAGAAGATGCAAGAAACTGTTGGAAAATTCTCAACGTCCATCCGGAGGATCGCGAAGCCTATTACGACAAGACTGGCGTACATCTACCTTATTTATATTTTCAGAAATGCCTCGCCGAAGCCAAAGCTAAAAAAGAGGTTGATATTAAAGACCTGGAGAAAGAAGCGGACGACCTCAAAAGCCTCATGTCCGATCTCAAGGGTCATCTCTACGGCAAATTTGGCAGTCACATAAACTTGGAAAATGATGAAGATGCAATATAACTCGTAAAATAATGCTGTATTGTTAGTGCTTCTATATTTTTTATTAATAATACTTTAAATAATTAAAGCCTGTCCTAGCAAAGCAAGCAAATCTCTCGGTTTGACAGAACCAGTAGAGTTCATATTCAAATATTAGACAAAAGGCAATTATGATATGCGATATAGCTGTTTTGTAAGAACCTTGTTTTAACCTGTTTCACGCTGTACTGCCACTTTTAATTATACAAAATGCACTTTTTGGGTTGCCAAGATAAACTATAATGCTCCAAACTTAGGATTGCATATTTGTATATTTTTTGTTCCTACTAATCATATTCAGCATGTCGTCAGGTACACATAATTCATAACGCACCCCACTACTTTTTGTGAAGGGGGGGGGGGGGGGGGCGGGACGTTGGGGGGGTGGGACGCCCGCCCCCCCCCGCTGTGACATTAAGATTTGTGCGGGTGGGCCCGC
>WYDE02076325.1:0-11955 GCA_009867175.2 Adela reaumurella
GACGATAAATACGCGTCATTTTCTATGGTCAGTGCTGACAGGAAAACCAGCCTACAGCTAAATGGTACGCGCCGGACTCACTCGTGAACGTGCTCGATGAAACTCACGGGTAATCAGATCTATGCGGTTGCAAATACCATTTCAGCCGGCAAGTTTACCAGTGTTTCTGAAGTACCAAAGGCTTTATTTAGAGGTGGAAATATTGTGAAATGTGAATTTTATTGTTTCATTTATTATGTGTTAATTGTCAAGATATTTTCATTACTTTAATAGCTTTTATATTATAGCAAGATTTTTATCATGAAACACTGCTGCTGCTGTAGAACAGCCGCATGGCAAGTTGAAGAAGCAGTAAATGTTACCTATAAATAAACTTATTATCGTATGCAAGTACATATAATTTAAATGAGTAGATATGTAGTTCGTACATGTTAAATAAAGATTGTATATATTATCTTCTTTTTTCTTCTTTTGTAGCCATTTTATTCGCCCCACCGCTGGGTACAGGCCTCTCTCATTTACGTGATATGAGAGGATTTTAGTCAAACACTGGATTGGATTACAACAACCGGATTGGAAGTGGGTTTCTGTTTTCCTTCACCACTCCGGTAGCCGCCATTTAGCACAAATTTTAAAGTTATAAATATTGTGCTCCCAGTGGGTATCGAACCCGCACCTCACTTGAGAGACGTGATCTTGCCCGCTAGGCTAATCTGACAGTCTGTCTGATATTTTATTGTCTCTGAATTCTCGTCTGATATTATAACTTATATAAAATTTATAATAAATTAAAATGTGTGTTTGTATAGCATTAGTATTAATAAACTGTCCTCGCGATCTGTCAATATTGTAACCCGCAATATTTAATAGAGTCTATGGAGTATGTTAAATGAAATGGAAATGGCCACCTTTCCATTTTCCTCCCGTTATGGAGAGAAAACTTGCAAGGGTAACCAAACTGACAAAGTTAGTTTTCTTTAAACAATCGGTTTTATTTGAATTACTTTGTCATCTATGGAATAATATATATAATTACAATTATATAGAACTGACGTTTGACAATCATCACATACATTTATAATATATAAATAAACCGTTGATTATTTATATAGAAGTTTTAGAAAATACAGTTGTTCATGTAAGTACCTATTTAAATATGTCAATAAACTACTGAGTGATGACAATATGGGCCCATCTCAGCTTGTGCTATAGGTGCACTAGTCGACCTATAGCGCTGTTTGTCAGATGGGATCAGTATATATAATATATGGAAATTAGCCGAAATCTGAAAGATAAAATGTTTTAAAAACGTAGTAAATAAATAACAATGTGCTTATAATTTTGATAGGACCAGATAAATTCATTTTATCATTGGCATTGATTTTTAGTCCTTAATATTTTTTAATATAATTTTTCAAGGTAATGGTACCTACTGGTATTCACAAAATATTATTATTTCAGATAGATAGATACAAAATCGATCTGCAGTAGTGATCCCGCACATATGCAATAACATCGTTTCCGACAGTTAACGCTTCGCAACGTCGTCGGACTTTGAATGTTCGAGAACGGCTCTTGCCGTTCAAAGCTAAATGCAGTAATATTAAAGTAGCTACACTTATATATAAAGTAGTAAAATATATATATATTTGTAATGGTTACTCGGAAACGGCTCTAACGATTTAAATGAAATTATCCGAGTATTTTTGGATCTGGAAATCTATTTGCATTTTACATTCAGAAAATTCATTCAAAAATATTGAACTGTTCGTCTTGTAACTGAGCCGTGTAACTGAACAAGTGGCGCCATATGTTGACAAAAATGCAAACTAAAAAAGTCGTTCCATGTATCACAACTAAGCAAAACTTGGTAATCCAGATATTGTTTCATTGTACGAGTACAAATAGCATGCAAAGGGGTGAACATGGTGGAATTTAAATCGATTCGTAATCGTTTTAGCACAGATACTTACATGCGAGCATCGTAACGACCCTTGCAATAAAACTTGCCGTAAGACTTATGTGAGAGCAACAGAAACAATAGTGGACCCCTACGGAGTCTGATCGACAGCTACGACCGTGTTACATGCGACGTTGTTCTGTCATCGACTACATTAACGAGAAAACAGAAGATTTTGCAACGCTAATACTTGCATTTCCTTATGCAAGTAGTATTCGTTACCCTGATAATAAATGACAACCTATGCAGTCATCGCGATAGGTTCACAAAGATTCGAACAAGGCAGCCAGAACGCTCGTAGGTGTGTATAGACAACGAAAACAGTCAATCGTTCTTTTCTTTTATACGACGACGACGCCCATAGGCACTCCGACTTGCATGGGTCCTGGAGTGCCATGCCGGCCGGACAGGTGCACCTTCACACTACGTCTGAAGGACCCAATATTGTAGCGCTTTCTTCTTCATTCTTCTCTTCTTTCTTTCTTTTACAGCCATTTTATTCTCCCCACTGCTGGGTACAAGCCTATCTCATTTAGATGAATTGAGAGGATTTTACTCATACACTTCCACGGTGACTAACCGGCTTGGAAGTGGGTTACCTCACGATATTTTCCTTCACCGGAATGTCAGCGGCCATTTAGCACAAATTCTAAAGTAAATATTGTGCTCCCAGTGGGTATCGTACCCGCGCCTCCCGCTTGAGAGGCGTGCTCTTGCCCGCTCGGCCAATCTGACACACCTCGATAACTAGAGTCTCATAATACAAAATATAAATATAGTATATGTAGGACACGTGAGCCGAGTGATGATGGACACGGGTCCTACTGGAGACCTTGAACTGGCAAGCTGAGTGTAGGAAGACCACACGACAGGAGGAACAGTGTTGCTGAATGACAGGAGAAATGGAAACGGATTTGAGAGGCGCATGCCCAGCAATGAACGGTTACACCCCCATGATGGTATCCTCATATGGCTTATGCTGACAGTAAAGGAATCCTCTGCTCCTGTCTGTCTGCCAGTGAACCATCCCGATGGTAATGAAGCACACGAGATAATGGTGACTCTGTATCCGCGACTGGAGAGTCACTAGTGCACCGTAGTGCATCAGCTCTGTCATTTCCGAGAAGCGCCGCCGAGTCTGTCGCGTAAGGTGCCGTCTAGCTAAGATGTTATGGAAGTTCTATGTTTGATTTTTTTTTACTTTCAAGTACTTAGGATATACTGTGATAATAAGATATTTAAAATTTAGATTTCGATAAATATATACATGAATAATAAAAAAATTAAGTATGTGAGGGTGTGTATGTGTGTGTGTCCCCTAAACAGTTCATCCGATTTCTTTCCAAATTAATTAGAGAGTTTAAACGTGCTCTCCAGGGTGCTTTTTCTAATCTTTATAAAATAGAAGAAATAAGGAAAGTAGCCGTACCTAAATTTTTTTTCTACGAATTGGATAATCTCAAAAACAGCTATACATAACGTTTCTTTCGTAGATAAGAGTAAAAACACTATTCACTTATCGCTCGTTAAAATGAGTTTTAGCGCATTTTCCCCAGACGGCTTGAACGATTTAGATGCGGTCTATGTGAATTGCTTGACATTTATTTGAAATTATTCTTCGATAGGTTTGATTGTGACATACAAGGGGGCACTAATGCGATATATTGTGCTCATTCTCCGCAAGAAGAGCCAAAACTTTTCAAAAATCTTTTATCATCTGTGTGATGCATTCAACAAATATGATAAATAACACTAAACATAAAATACAGTTTTCCTTCTGCACAAGATATTCTGTTTTCGTATCAGGTAGACCGTATTCGTTCGTCACACATCAGGTGACCAGGTTCCACTGTCCCCAGTCCCTACATAGCCACAATTAGCCTCATACAAACTTAATAAAATTTTATGATGACCGAGTAACGCTAGTCTTCGAAGAAAGCTCGATGAAAAGTTACAGGGATATTAACCGATTTTTAGGATTTAATGAACCATTTAACACTCTCTTCGCAAAATGAAATATTTTCTGCCCTAGGGGGTCAAAAAACAAATGGCGCAGGCATATATTCTGCCACTATGCGGACACTTGCTATTTAGACCTAAAAAGTGATTTTATAGACAAACTTGAATGCATGCAAAATGCATATATACGCTACATCTATAACCTGAGGAAATACGATCATGTGTCTCATTATCGCAGAGAACTGGGTTGGTTGAGAATTAGGGAAAGGCGCAATGCACACGTCTTGCATGTACTATACTAAACATTGCATGATCCAAATACACCCCTATACTTTGCTTGAATTGGTCGAACCTCTCTGCATATTGGCATACAACATATGCTGTCATTATGGTGTATGCCTCAGGTCAGCCAGATCCGGTCTATTGTTAATTAATACCAAAACATAACACAGATTATATGTCTCGCTCCTTCACTGTGCAAGCAGTGCGTTTGTGGAACGCCTTACATGAGACCTTACATGATTCTTCTAGTGACTAGGACCTAGTCTCATAATTTCAAAAAGCAGTTGAAAGAATATTACCAACTTAAGTAAATATGTCATTACTGTCTTAATTTTCTATGCATTTTATATTTTTTTTATTATTATCATATAATTCCATTATTGTTTTCTTTATTATGACTTGGTCGTCTGTCATTCATATTTTCAATCCATCACATGTTGGCTGTTATGTAACTTATCAGCTGGCTACCTTTTTTTTTTAATTTTAATAATTTTGTATAATTCGTGTTACATCAATAGGGGAGCAGGAGGAGATGGTAGAGGAAAATGCCCTCCTATTGTATGAAATTTTGTTTTTAAATCATAAACTGTCTTCAAAACATTTCATCCAATAAACGGATATTTATTAATATTCAGAAAATAATATATGTACCCACTTGTATTTGTAATGACGATAGAAGAGCATTTTCCTCTATGCAAAGTCCCACTGTCTCTTACGTAATAGAAGAAATTATTTCCTGACTTGAAAAAAAAACACATTAGAATGATATCACACGAATGAATCGCTCGCGAACATAAAGCAGTAGATAGCGAAGAAATGTTGATTGTGGATGGGAAAGTAAACAGCGTCAAAACTCCCAGGAGAATTACGGCACCTCTTCAAATTACACAATTTAACATAAGTATAGCCCCGGAACAGGTTTTTGTGGGAAGCAAACGAAAATAAAAGTGAGAGAGATGAAAGCGCAGATCGCGTTTTCGTCACCGAAGCTCATTCAGATTTATTCTCATGCGGGCACAATGAAGTCATTTGTACTCAAATACGGCAGATTACATCCACATTCTCGCCGAATGATTCTATTCAGAGAGAAGAACAAAAGTGCCGTCATCCAGTGGCGACGTATACAAAAATAATGAAATATGACAACAAGCGACAATTACAAGGGGGAATCGTATTAATTCACTTTCACTCTCGGTTGAAGTTTAAATGATATCATCTGTCATAGTGTCGGGTTCACAGAAGATTGGTTTAATTACAGTCATTTACATTTAGTTTTATTTGTTTTTATTTTAATTAAGCTGTCTTTTCTCTGTTTTTTTACCTGCCGAGTCAGTTGATTTTTCTATTAGCTTCCTCGGTACATTTTTGTGTAATGTAATATTTACTTATTTTGCCAATGTTACAAGATTGAGTGATTTTCTTAGGTTTGAGCGGTATAATGTTAACACTTACACCATTTCAAGTTTCCACAAATGATTTGCAAATTTAAAAATAAACGTGGAATTGCGGTTGAAAATACATATAATGAATATAATGATAATAATAATTCCGAAAACTTAAGGATCTAGCGTTTACCTGAATTACCTGACGCTAATAGGTGGTTGTCGCATAGTAACAGGCATGGGGTGCGTGGCGTGGTGCCTTTTAGTATTATGTCGTCGGAAAGTTGTGCAACTAGTAAAGTTATAAGTTTCCTAGGGAAATTGTAAGCGTCCGGAAAATTTTCAAACAGCTCTGGCTTTTAGATGTGTCCTAAGATATTTCAGGAAACTTACTAGTTTACTGATCCGCCTCGGTAAACTTGTAAATAGATCAGAGTAGTATGCTGATTGGTCGACAGGAAAGAAATCTAAGGATATACGAAAACGAGATGTTGCACCCCAACACATGTAGGTTATGGTACATTTGTAAAAGATGCGGAACGCAGCGACTAATCTTCCATAAATTAAACCGGGGTATTCTTTTTTTGTAGACCACATGATACAATTCAAAATATGTCAGAAATGATCTCCTCTTACAAGTTTATTGATTCGGGTCAGTAAACATGTAAGTTTCCTGACATCTCTCAGGAAACATGTAAATGCAAAAGCTGTTTGACAAATTTCCGGATACTTACATGTTTCCTAGGATACTTGTAAGATTACGGATATTACAACTTTCCTGCGACATAGATAACGTTCGAACGGCAAGGTGGAATGCATATGATTGCCGCACGGTGTGTCAAAATGGCATCGGGTGTTGCCTTCGCCAGTTAACCGGCGGCGCCTTTCGAGCTCACTGCGCTCTTTAAAATGTCAGATTCGTGCATTTGGCTCTTAGGCAAGCGATGGTGCAACATAACTGGCGTAGTTCACTTTGACCGATAGTGAAAAACCTTTGTTCTTGGAAACCACGGTGACCTTATGTACGCGTGAATCGATTTGGCATTGTGTGCCGCCGGCGCCGGCGCGCGATCGTGCTGACGAAATTTGGGACAAATATGGTCAGCACAAATTACACAATGCCTTCTAGTCAGTATTGTATCTTTGTTGTTATCCAATTAATGGTAGGTATATAAGCAAGAAAAATCGAAGCATAATAATAGTTAAGGGTAGTTCTAGGTAGAACGTTGACAACTACATATACTCGTACTGGAAAACTAATCAATATATCTACGGAACCCATGGTTTTCATAATTTATATTAAAATTGCTTATTTTGTTTTGTTTATTGTGTTTAGTAGATATATATTTTATAGTGTTTGACTTAGAATTAGCAGTTTTTTAAGCAACTTGAAAAGAAGGAAGGATAATTTTGTACATAGGTATGTACGCATGTGTGTCCTTCGACCACCATCCATCCACCCGGAGGGGTAGCATGCCGGTTTGTCGAATCAAGCGGATGGGAACTCATTCTTAATATGCATGTCCAAGATGTGGAATCAGTTCCCTGCATAGATTTTCTTCGGTTTCCCTTACGTATGGATATCTAAGGTTGGGGCCTTAAAGAGTTGGGTTAACAAGCATCTATTATGTCGGCATGGTGCTCGACTAAGCTCGTTTTTCGTCTTCGCCTCCGTCTTTACTGCAAGAACGACTGGAGTCAAACGGCGAACAACAGTAAAATTTAAAAAATTAATGTAAGCTTGTTTATTTGTCCTACATTTATTTGGATGAAACGTTCCCTAAAATATTTGTTAGGTCCCTCACTGGGAAGGTTTAAAGGTAAATGTATCGAGGGTTGTTATTCGTTAACATTACATTCATGGTTTACGGGTTCCGTAGATATATAACCTGTAATTTACTCAAGGGATGTTGTCGTGGGTTCGATACCTGCTATGCGCACAATTTTTCCGGATTTTAAAATCTTGGTTAAAATTTGTGTGCAAAATTACAATGCACCCCAACCCCGGTCAGCAAACAGCAAGCACTGTCAGGCAGAAAATGTATACACTAACAATACGAATGTGTTGTAGCTTATAAAGGTTGACTCGAAGAGAATGCCTCCGGCAATAAGTCCGCTTTCTGCTAAGCTGAAAAGTCTTCATTTATTCATTTATGTTCTTTCACACATGCCTGTCTACATATCCGTAACTGTATTGTAATTGTAACATGCCATATGTGTTACCATGGCTTAAGAGGATCCCTACGCCGGAATTATTATTACTTTTTATTAAATTATGCGCGAAATAATAGAGTTCAGAATCGCTTTCTAAATGTAGAATTAAAATAGTTTTAATTTTTTTATAAAAAAAGTATTACCTTTTTAGACATTCTGTTCCGACTACCAAATAGAGCTGTTTATTCTTCATCTTCTTGTGAACTTACTGGAAAATGGTGTCATGGAGCAAGTATGACATGTCGTTGAAAAATTTCAAAAAGATTATATCATGGTTCGTCCACGGAAAGGTTTTTCGTAATTTTACTTACATCAAAATGAAGCTATTAATGCCATCTATAGAATAGGATTTTAAAAGTTTCATATTTCTTTATGGTATCATCATAAATTACTAAAAACCTGTTTGACTTAGGCTCCTTTTCAACTGGCTGAGTCGGGTCCGTATCCATCGCCTTAAGATGTCTACTAAAAACAAGACCTAAAATAAATTAATATTTATACACATAAAATAAATTTCTTTTCACGACCTGTCTGTCCGTGGTCTGTGTGAGCGTGGTTTCGCGAGGAGTGGTGTTATTGGCTGTGTTGGACCTTTTCTCGTAAGTCTGTGCACAGCCACCCATCCAGGTTCATAATTAAAAAAATACGTGCGTTAACGTGCGTGTGCGTTAACGCTTACGATTGGTTGAAACCTCTTCACTCACTCGAGTGATATTAAGCCGGTAGAAGCACTGATAGTACCTAGCTAAACTTCAAATTTAAAGTGAGAAAAACTCTGAATTTTCTTCGACGAAACTGGACAATGTTAATAATAGTGTGTTAGATTTCATAACGATTCAGTTGTTGACGATTTACTTACAATATTTATATTGTGAAGTAACGTTGAAGTCGATGCACCAGATAAATTAACTTTGAAAAATACAAAGAAAAATAACTGTAACGCCTTCGTATTTTTCAAAGTTAATTTATCTGGTGCATCGACTGCAGCGTTACTTCACAATATAAATATTGTAATGTTAGTCATGTTATCTTTTATAGGCAATGCAAAATTGCCAACCCACAAAAGTACCAGGAGAATAACGATGGCACACGGTGTTGAATTTTAAAAGAGCATTTTATATTTCTTACCGTTGTCGGAGGCTGCACACCTCAGCCGCCCGCGCGCCCCCCGCCTCCGCCGCGTCGCCTCCGTGAGAGGGCAGTCAACCTTGGTCGCTGAGCTGCACGCGGCCGACATTCACATCTCGCTCACTTCCTTCTAAGCCTTGTTGCCCTGGTACATTATTTTGCTGTCATCTGGAGTGCACTATCCGTTACAGAGTGTTTCTGAAGCTGTATCCGTGTTTACGTAAATTATGAACGTTCCCAGAGATTGCTACCTAAACATTATGAACTAAGTATGAATTTGTAAACAGGAAAACATAACCTACTTGAAGGTGGGTTACACAGTTCTGTTTTATTGCAAAATGTCAAGGACCAAAAGCCAAGTGCCTTTGTATTTCAAAGCTTAATACTTCAGGATGAGATCTTATTAGATTTTAGATATATTGAAGATGAGTATGACTATTGGCTAGTGAAACAGAAATATACATATACACATTATTCATATCGTAACCAAATAATTGTTCCTTACATTACAAACAAACATAATTCACGTGTATACCTATCTTCAGAAATGATTTCATCAAATTTAGAAGTGTTAAATGATATCTATGTCTGGTAATGTGGTAAGAAGATATAGCGACAAGGATAGAGAAAGGTATGCTTAGATGGTGTGGATACATGGAGAGAATGGATGGTGAGAGAAGACTAAACAAATATATGAAGCAAATGTGGAAGGAATGGGCGCCCTAGGCGAACATAATATCATGCATGACCAAATAGGTTAACTTCTACGAAAAGGACAAGTTCGCTGCAACTAAACCGACGAGCATGTATGAATGTATGACAGTGGAAGAAGCAAAGGAGGTATGTCAGGAACGTCGCTGTATTGTCTCTGCCTACTCCTCCGGAGAAATGGTGTGATGATATGTACGTGATGTAGTGTCAGATTGGCCGAGCGGGCAAGAGCACGCCTCAAGCGGGAGGTGCGGGTTTGATACCCACTGGGAGCACAATATTTTTAACTTTAGAATTTGTGCTAAATGGCCGCTAACACTCCGGTGAAGGAAAACATCGTGAGAAAACCCACTTCCAAGTTGGTTGGTCACCGCGGAAGTGTATGACTAAAATCCTCTCATATCATGTAAATGAGAGAGGCCTGTACCCAGCAGTGGGGCTGCAAAAGAAGAAAATAAGAAGAAGCTCTTGGGCTAAATTTTCAAACACAACAGGGGACCTTTTTACACGCATTTAATGAGGCTAATTGCGGGACAATAGCAAAATGCCCTAGGAACAATAGATGAGAAAAATAAAGGCATTATTTAATTCTGCTGTATATGTAGTTTCGTTTCTGCTGTATATGAATGTAGGGAATCCCTAAATTACATCTTTAGTCAGAAAACTAGAAGAAATAATTTAAAATTACAAAACTTTGGTACACATTTTATGCTTTCATCGGCCTTCGTGAGATGCATACACTATACTCATCTAACTCGTAAACTAAAACGGCTGCACTGATTTCAATGATATCAATATAAATTTACGCGTCTGAGTTAAGAAGGTGACATAGGGTATGTTATGTTTCAGCTAAAAATAAAATGGCGGACGCTAGGCGCCATATTGTTTTACTCGAAAAATTCAAAGTGTACAAAACCTATCGAGTGGAGTATAAAAATGAGGGTCTGAAGGTGAAAAATACAAAAAAATTCAACTCGACTACACAAGTAGATACCCACTAATTTTTTTTGAAAAACTTAAATTTATTTGAAATTTACTAAATAAAATTTAAAAACTAAAACCCGACTACGCAAAAAAACATTAAAAGAGAAGAAACAATTTCGAACGAACGGTGTATTACCCTGTGAGATAAAGAAAAGTCTTTTACTTTTCATTTTGAGGGCTAAAACATCCTCCATTACTCAATGGTTGTCGTTGTGACATGACAATGGTTTTCGTTGAAATTTTTTTTTTTATTTCCTTGCATAGCATGCAAGTCGCTTACTGAATCTTAATCAAAAAATTACGGAAAACAAATAAAGAAAACGTCCGAGTCGGGGGATCCGCCACGATTTCAACCAATCAGAATTGGTGTCGAGTGATCTCGAGTGCGTTAACGCATACGATTGGCTGAAATCTCTTCACTCACTCGAGTGATATTACGCCGGTAGTAGGCCTTATCGCGCTCAGCATTACTTAACTTCGGTAATCGAATACTGAATATCGCAACCACTGAGCCAACGACGCTGATAGAACGACGAAGCTTGTTGCTCCAGTAGTATTTTTGTCTCTTCCCGTACAATTTCATGTCCATGGTGCCATGCTTGTTTCGTATTTTTTCTTTTTAGTTTCTTAGTTTCTCAAGTTCATCAGCGACTACGCCCGTTGTTCAAAATTATTGTTACTTCTTGATTAATTTTTGTTGTTGTCGAGTTTTAGATTTTTTGAACTTTTTTGGCTGAGGGAAGCTGGCCAGGTTTATCCGGAGGGGGTTATACTTTTAACAATAAAAAAAATAATGTAGAAGGTAGGGTCGAACGGACCGCCCAAGGCGAACATACCATGGCCAAATAGATAACCATTTACGGAAAGGGCAAGTTCGCAGCTCCCGTAGCCGACGAGCATGTATGAAGCGATGCGTGACAGTGGATGAAGCAGAGGATGTATGTCAGGAACATGTCACATGGCGCTCCATTGTCTCTGCCTAAGAAGAGACATGATGGTAGGTACATATGGCATGAATATAATATACATACATACATATCACTCACGCTACATCCCGACAACCGGGGTAAGCAGAGCAATCGGTGTCGTGCTCTAAGTACTCCGGTAAACGACAGCACAACACCGACCACCACATTTCGCAAGGTATTCAGACAAGTTGTAAGGCACGAAGTCCCACCTACTGCATGACTTGAATATAATATGTATGTATGTTGAAAAGTGTCTGTAGGAATAGTTAACGTTTAAATGCGAGTAGGGAAAATAGTGTCAGATTGGCCGAGCGGGCAAGAGCACGCCTCTCAAGCGGGAGGTGCGGGTTCGATACCCACTGGGAGC
>WYDE02076435.1:0-11955 GCA_009867175.2 Adela reaumurella
GAGAGAGGCCTGTACCCAGCAGTGGGGCGAATAAAATGACTGCAAAAAGAAAAGAAGAAGAAAGATTGTGATTTTCGCCGCGGCACTGCCTCGAAGTCAATGGTGTAATTTCTATCCCACTTTAGGCATTCAGATAGTAGTATTTATTTTTGAGTAGGT
Source organism: Adela reaumurella (assembly GCA_009867175.2). NCBI lineage: Eukaryota > Metazoa > Arthropoda > Insecta > Lepidoptera > Adelidae > Adela > Adela reaumurella. Next base: position 160 of record WYDE02076435.1, read on the forward strand.
ATTGGCGGAGATGGGGACGACACGTCGCCTGGCGCCGTCACGCCATGTGTAATAGGCCACGACTGGCGCCGCCGACTTCAGCCAACAGCCTCCACGCATACAAATTGTTCGAGGACCATTTCATATCTGCATAATGGAGCCATCTCCACAAATTCGGCCCCCGTTTGGCGAGACGATGCCGATTTGCTGAAATTATCTTCCACTCCGAGCCTTCTTTATTATATTGCTAGCGAGCGCTGGTGAGATTTCATATTATCACGTACCTTTGTACAAATTCAAATAGGACGATCTTTCAACAGCGACAAATCTAAGGCTATTGCATTAGTAAGAACGCTGTTAATTCTTATAAATGGCGTGTTTATTTAATAGTTATGCGGGCAAAAGGCCGGTAAACATTAATGGGCGACGTGCACACTGCAGCTTTAATGGTTATCCAGTTTAACAAGCTCGTAATATTTGAATTAAACTTTCCGTAAGTTTAGTATAGGCAAAACAATTTGAGTATTTAGGCCTAAGTATTTCGTAATTCTCAAATAAGTTAAGCGTCTAACAGTGCAGTATATTATATATAGCAGCTAATCCCTTAGGATTAGTAAGCAGGTGATTAGGATGTACAGCACCCACCGCAAGCTGTCAATGGTAGCAAAATGGTGGTAAAATGCAAACGACTAAAATCGAATAAACCTACTCAAGGCTGAATTGAGAAACAGCCTTACGTTAAAACCCATTTTTAATACAATCTGTATATGAAGTAGAGTTACAAAAGACGGGACTGTCCCGCGACGGTGCCTTGCCAAGCTATTACCGCCCTAACCAACCACCCTCCTCCTACCCGCCCGCCCAACTACATTGTAACATGTCGTAGAGGGCGCTACATCATATTCAAACAAATAAACGTCCTTCCTATTTCTTTTCATTTACAATTCTCGGCTATACATACATATACTCCAGAGCAACGGTTCCCAAAGTGGTGGTTCGCGACCCACTGGTGGGTCGATTCCACGTGGGTCGCGAACACAACGTATGAACGTAGGATAATACGATAGATAGTGTAATATTGAAAAATATAAAGCATCCGTCACACTGAATTACTTCGCCGTACCTACACTAGGATTTTCAAAGTATTTAATATGTAAACGCAGTTCTTAGTTTATATTTTTATGTTGTCGCACATTACAATTTATTACAAAATAAAGACTTATATATGATACTTACAAATTAATTGTTCATTTTTTACATCAAACCACTCACTAACTTTTCTGAAAAAGTTCTCACTGGGTCGCAAAACATTTTAATTTTAAAAAGTGGGTCGCGGGGTCAAAAATTATGGGAATCCCTGCTCTAGAGTCTAGCTAGAGGATAGCAAAGCGACATTTTTTACCTCTTCCGTAGGTATACATTCGCGGAAAGAACCCACGTCGTTAATACTTTGCTCCGGAGAATTGCACGCTTCTCCAGATCGTTCTTATGCCGTACTGCTAAGGTGTGGTACGGGCTTCCGGCGAACGTCTTTCCTCGCTCCAATAAACCGCACATCTACAGATCATCTGTAAATGCGTTTCCCACATCACCCTTGTCCACCTACGTCCTAACTGGTATGGCATGGCGCCCCCAAGGCGAAATAGACTGTATCGGAGCGTAAGCTCAGGCCCCTCTGATCCTCCCACATGCGCAACGTACGTAGGTCATAAAAAAAATACGTAGTGTTAATACCGAGGTTAATACTACTCCGGGTACATGTGTAGGTCCATTTTTCACGTTCGTGCGTGCGGTGCTTGTGCATCTGTATGTATGCTTATACTTCCCTACATTCGGTCTAAACGAAATTTTGCACACAACTTCCACCATAGTTAACCTGTGAAGGAATCGGGGACCACAAATCGCGTACTTGTCCTTTTTTCCAAATGGCAGCAAATAATAAATCTACGTGGGGCAGTTGAAAATACATAATGACCGCCATTATTTCCTTATCCGCTATTCGCCTTAAGACGATGCCTAAACCGAAATTATTATTACTTTTTATTATATTATGCGCGAAAACGAAATAAAGTTCAGAATCGAGCGATTCTGAATGTTGCGATGTTTATAAAAAAAATTAAATAAAAAAAATCTTCTATTGTCATGTTGTTACTTCCAAGCACTAGAACCCTCTAATGGTTCATCTTTTATTGAACTTATTGGATAATGTTGTCATGGAGCAAGGAGAACATAATCTCGTTGAAAGATTAAAAAAAAAATTATATTACGGTACGTTGTTGAAAAGGTTATTATTTACTTAAATTAAAATTAAGCTATTATCTCTATCTAGAGAATCGGATTTCAAATTTCTATATGATTTTCTCATAAATGGTAAAAAACCGGTTTAACTATACTGTTAAATATACTGGCGAGTCGGGCAGTTTATAAACTCACCTTAGGCAGCATTAACATAGGTAGTAATATATGTATATATAGGAATCAACTACAAATGAAGAGGTATCTATAATACAATAAAGTGTTCCATTACATGTTAACGTAGGGCTATATTTTTAGAAATAAACTTGTCGCCAAAACAGCTAGGTAGATACTACCTGAGCGCGTTTACTGAGGGGGACATTCGTCAAGTCGCGGCAATAAAAATAAACACTGGTCTTAGAAAAAAAACGTATAGTCTCGAGAAACGGCTCATAAAATAAGGCAACGCGGTCTGAAATATGTCAAGATATTGAATGGCGGTGCGTGAACGAGCGAGGAGGGCGGGCGGAGGGAGGGTTACATCCTGGCGCCGCCGCCGCCGTCCGGGGGTCAGCGGGACCCAATTAGGAACACACCTTTTGGGTCTACGTCTCTTCGGGTTGTCAAATTGAGCAACCATATTTGAGTCGATTGGGGAAATCTTCATTTTATAACGTTTCAGCGATTCCAGTATGCGTAAAAACTGAATAGGAACTTAGGTAGGATCTAACTGTTATGCTTTTATTACGAACTAAACATATTGTATGTACATGGATCCCTTTTTGTATGGAAAGCACGACATACGTATGGCACACGCCAGCCTAACGCAAAGATCTGTGTATTTCGACTGCGGCGTCCACGATTTCTGCGCACCTTATCGCAAAAGTCATAAATAAATAATTTACCATTAATTGTGGTTTATATATACATATATGTATTTTGGATTTTGTATATAGATAATACACGCGCTTCACTTCCTCATTGACAACCATACTGTCAATCAGAGGAAAACGAAAAGAACAACGAACAAAAACGATCGCTATTCGCTAGTTATGTGATGACGATGGTTTTCTTTGCGCAGGCATAGGCATCACAGACACAACCTGATCTGATTTAATTCCAACTTATATTGCTAAACTAAACTCTAATTTTAACTTACTCTTACTCTAAATTACACCCTAATAGCCATGGTTCCTAATAACCTATGCCTGACGGATTCGTCGGCCGCCATTTCTTTCGCGCTATGCCAAATTAAACATGAATCTAAATAAATATATTTATATACTTATAATATACTTCGGTAATACCATAATTTTACGACGCTTTAATTTAACGTCAATAAACTAAGGGTTGGACTGGTTAAAATTATTGATGACGTATCGTCAGTTTCCACTTGTTTAAACAATTTTTATAATCTAATGTATTAAAAAATTGTCAAAGACGCTTTAAATCATAATGTCGGAGCGCTTCGCCCCCGTGTTGGGTGAACCCTGCCCGGTGTATCCGAGTGCTGGCATGTCGTAGAGTCATCAGCGAGCCGCTAATGATTTACTGGCCAGCCAACACTTCCTGCGCGGCGGACGAGTAACAGGCCGAGGGCGCCATCGGATATCAACTCTCACATCAACCCGTATAAGGCTCAAACTGCTAAGCGGCAACGCAAGGTTAAGAGAGGAGTGTAAATAAAAGCAAAGTTTGGGCCCAACGAAAGTTTTATGCCTAATCACGGTGCCGATATGATCGACCTATTGTTCCTTTTTAATTATGGCTGTGTAAATACTAATTTAATTAGGCCGACAGTAGTCGCTAAGCTAACGCTACACATGTTGCCTGATTCCGCTAATATCATGCGAGTTAAAAACGGGCGACATTTCTTCGTCAAATAAACTTGCACGAATCGGATTAAAGTAGATGTCGACTGTAAACATTTTTGATTAGATACATGCTTGATTTATGGCCCGTCCGTAGTACTACACCGCAGTATCATCAGTTCGTTTTACAGTCCGTTTGACCCGAGTTCTTCTCGTGGTCCGATCTCACTCAAATATTGCATGCAACCACCCTGGATGACCCTAAACACGCAGCAAATCCGTTGGCACACCAGAGTGATGTATTGGCACACCAATACACAAAGAGTCGCCACATTGGTATGTAAGACAACGGCGGAAGTGAAACATAGGAGTTTTTTTTTGTATGCTACCAGTATCATGCCAGCCCGGTAATGCGTGAGATAAATTTCATTAATGACGGATGGATCAAAGTTGTCGATTTATTACTATTTTTTTCACTTATTTAGATATCGTTCTAAATGGCACGTCTAAACGTACACGTATGTGAAGAAATACCAAAGTTGATATAGATTTTTTTAAACGATTGAAAAATGGATAGGATTCTCCGTGGTTTCTGCTGCAAAAATGAGATCGTAAAATATTTGGTACGAAAATACAGAAAATGTTTGATGTCCAGGCTGCAGGGCACAGTTTCAATAAGCACGTAGACAAATATCACCCTTATGCTTAAGAACCTTTCACGATGTATGTTTACATGGGTACATTCCGAGGCAGAACATTGATAATATTTGTACTGACCTTAAGGCGGACGAGGTTGGGGTCATCCTCGCACATCTTGGAGAGGGTCTCAAAGTCGGCAGCGGAGGCCCGGACGATCCACTGGTGACCTTTCGCGTCCAGGTGCTGTCGCATACGACATTATCAAAACCGTTCATCATCTTATCCAGTTCGACACAATACATTTAATAGGATATGTTAATGAACTTCCGAATGCAAGGGAAATGTCCTATGATAGAACCGGTTCTTAGTAATGTAACAAAACAAACATGGCTAGGTACATAGAACTAGAAATCTGAAGAGTAACCATTGCTGACGTGGCATATATGTATAACAAATTATAGTTTTATTAGGTGAATGTGAAATTCCGAGGCAATACAGAGTAATACAGAGACAATAAGCAGAGGAAATAGAGAATAATAGAAGAATAAACTAAGGGCAACCAACGCGTATCCATCTCATCGTAGAAGAGCTATTTAGGTACTAAATCCTCTTGCGGGGAGCTTTTAATTTTCTTAATAATTTTGGTTGTGTTGTGTACAAGACGGCTTAAGATAGTCTATTTTTTTTTAGTTTATGTAACTATATGCAAATTGGGACAAAAATGCATAATCTAAATACACACACACACACTGTCAGCGCCGGTGGCTCAGCAGTGCAGCATGCGGTATTCGCTTACCGAAGTTAAGCACTGCCGGGCGCAGTAAGGTTATGGATGGGTGACCGCTCGACCATTGATGCTAGCCGTGGTTCGGCTTCCACGTAAAACTGTGGGTCCCTTCCACAGATCCCTTCCCTCTACTAACATGGTGGTAGGCTCAAAACAGACCAGGTTGGCACCACACCATCGCACTGAATGAAGGTCGGTCGAAGAGCCTATGAAAAATTGTTCGTGTTTTCCGTCCAGTTCAGTGTAGCCGGCTCGATTTTGAGGGAAGCGCTGACATGGCACTTACCTAATTCGCCAAGGTGTATTAGGCTGACATTACTGGTACCAAAAAAAAACTGGTACATTAGGTGATGTAGCCATCCGGTCAGTTTCCATAAAAAAAGGAGATGGAAATATGACTGCGTCACACATTAAAACGTACACGCATACGCAACGTCCCCCGCCCTCGTGCCGTCTTCTTACCCCTTTCGTGGCGACCGCTGTTCTCTTTGCTGTGGACGGGAATAAGTAATCCATCCTTATTAATCCATGGTTTATGTGGACATTTATGTGAAAGTATACTTGTATAGAAACAGCAGCCATTGTAGTCCCGTCGGACTCACGCTGTCAATTTATTATGCAGGGCTTACATATTATTTTATTATGTTACCTACACATTTTATTGGTATCCCATCGGACATTACACACTGGATTTTTGTACAAAAAGGGGACACCACTGCACTGCGATGATGAGACCGAACATCTGTCTGCCTCTGCTTCCCGTGTATCGATATAGGAGTTGGTGATTGTATAATATATAAATTATGCTCTGAGTACATTATATGCTATAGTCAGTCAGCATTTTTGTGTCCACTGCTGGATCCTGCCACCACCGTGCGGAGCCACTGCTGGATCCTCCTTGCGCTCAGTGGTGCGGATCCACTGCTGGAGTCTCCATGCCCCTAGAGCAGCGATGCGGTAGGTACCACTGCTGACCGTTGTCGTCATCCCACCTAACGGATAGATCCTACGATACATATACCTTGTAATGTAGGAAGAACATGATCCAACGGCCGCCTTCTCGGAGAGAATAATATGAAATAACAGTATTTTAATTTACCTTCATACATAATTATATATTTGTACATACATATATATGAATGATACACACATAACCTTCAAACGCTCACACGAGTATTGTGTCACGTACAGACACAATGTGAGTGAGAATGACAGATCAAACCGGTTTTTGCCCCTTGACAACAACAAATTATTTCTTACAATAAAATTATAGGTCACACACAACATCATATTTGAACCGTGTGTGGCCGGTACTTGGAAGAATGACTCCACTGCATCTCTTCCCATGCATGTAGTAAAAGGCGACTAAGGGATAAGGACAAGGTGCCGTATTAAAGGGCGACATGCCCGCCACTTCTCACCTTGGCACTCTAATTCTACCAAGTAGGTGGGTTTTCGTGCCATACTTACATGCTGATTTATATCTTGTCCGAATACTTTGCGAAACGTGGTGGTCGGTGTTGTGCTGTAATTGGAGTGCCGAAGTGATTGCAGCACAACACGGATCGCTCTGCTTACCCCGATTTTCGTGATTCAGCGTGAGTGATATGTGATTTTTTTCACTTGCACCAGACGGATGAAGCGGTTGTAAAAATAAACCACGACCTCCAAAGAACGTGGCAGTGGTCAATTGATAATGGCCTGTTCTCAATCCAGATAAAACAGTATGTCTTGTGATGGGAACAAAAAACTAATTGCAAGCGTTTTTAAAACAGCGTCCCGATATACGTATCAATAATGTACCTATACCTCAAGTAAAATGACCTCGCAGCTTAGACTATACATGGATAACCAGCTCAGGTTCAATTAACATATAACGATATCGTTCCTATGTCGTACGGCGAAAATATGGAATTGTCTTCCGGTGAGTGTGTTCTCTACCACCTGCAACCTGGGGATCTTCAAAAGGCGTGTTAATAAATTGGAAAACGACCTTTTCGTCCGCCTTATAGCTGGCATGGCGTCTCGCTGAGCGTGGTTTCGTGAGGAGTGGTGTTATTGGCTGTGTCCGATCTTCTTTTTCAGTTTTGGGCACAGCGACCCATGCTAGTTGTCTACAAAAAAAAAAGATATAAGCAATAATTTATTCTGCTCAACCTGAACGGGGCCTCTTAGACTAAGAAAACAATACGATACCAGCATCTACCTATGTATTTCTTACAGCCGTGTACTTAACAATCAATCATGGAAGCGCTGGATTTACAGCAGTTGAAATTTCTGAGCACTTCTCAGATCGCTGCCGAAGCGGGCAGTCGCTTTTATGAAAATGTTCGTCTCGCAGGAATCTGTTGATATAATGTAGGCATCTCGCAAGCGCTTTCAGCTCATCAATCATTGCGCTTTTTAGCGGTTGCTTAAAATTTTCAAAGAGGTAATATTTCCAAATCTCCCTTTTAGTGCTGACCTACAAACATACTCACCTATCCATAAACTTTGATGTAGAAATCGGTGAAAGAATTAGTTAGTAATTTTCAATTAGCCTAACTGAATAGCAGCGCGGTGACCATGGTAACATCACTGACATTAAATCGACAAAGTGCGAGAGGGATGCACAAACATTTTCCATAGAGTTAATTATCTGTGTCCCTATCATTTATCATTCGACATGACATTGACAGCAACCATAGTAGGCTGTATTGTTTGGTTGAATTGGAACTGGGATAGAATCTCGTACAATCTTCGCTGTACTGTAGTTCATAAAGTTTAATATGTATAATATTTTAACATTTACCTTCTGGAACCGGTACTTAAAAGAATGCCTCCACTGCATCTCTTTCCATGCATGTCGTAAAAGGCGACTAAGGGATAAGAACAAGATGCCGTGCTAAGAACTAGTATTATCTTTCTATCTTATCTAATCTTATTGTGCAGGGAGCACGTACACACTCCTAGTCCTGTAGTAGCAGCAGGTCTGGTAGCATGCTGTCGCCGTGAGGTGCTATATGTAGCTACGAGCGTGACGTGGGAAAAGCTTGCTTGCCACTTTGGTGAAAAATTTACCCAAACTTCCATAAAAACAAGTATACCATCAAACTTGGATTGAAGACAGCAGGAAATAATAATTAGATAATCGAATTGGTAGGGATAAAATTTGCAGGATACATTTGTTTTTAGCAAAACGCTGAGTTGAGATAGAGATATTAAAATGTTAACTTATTTGTATACCTAATGGTGTTCCTGGCAATTGGCATTTGCCATACTCATTCATACACACACGGTCGCGTCGTCGTAGACATCGCAGGATCTCAAATGCTAATTGATTGGTCAATGAAGATTTTCTGGTTTGCTAATTAATCAACTTGATGTAACCTATTCAACAATGAGCACATCATTCATTTATTATTGTGCATTTGGCGTGGCATCTATACACAAATTCATTTACAGTTTCTGTACAGCGTTTTAACGTTGGCAGTTTTTGCAAACTAGTTTGTACCTATGTCCTAGGCAGTTTCCGCAAGGCAGTTTGTCTATATCACCTAGGCAGTTTCTGCAAGGCAGTTTGTCCCTATCACCAAGGCAGTTTGTCCCTATCGCCTAAACAGTTTGTCCCTATCAACAAGGTAGTTTGTCCCTATCGCCTCGGCAGTTTGTCCCTATCACCAAGGCAGTTTGTCCCTATCACCAAGGCAGTTTTTCCCTATCACCAAGGCAGTTTTTCCCTATCGCCTAGGGAATTTGTCCCTATCACCAAGACAGTTAGTTTGTCTCTATCACCGAGGCAGTTTATCCCTATCGCCTAGGCAGTTTGTCCCTATCGCCTAAGCAGTTTGTCCCTATCACCAAGGTAGTTTGTCCCTATCGCCTCGGCAGTTTATCCCTATCACCAAGGCAGTTTGTCCCTATCACCAAGGCAGTTAGTTTGTCTCTATCACCAAGGCAGTTTGTCCCTATCGCCTAGGCAGTTTGTCCCTATCGCTTAGGCAATATATATAAAACAGTTTATTTGTCCTTGTCGCCTAGCTAGTCCTTTTATAACACTCATACTGTGTGGCTATACCTAGTGGAAATGATGTCAGGGGGGTCGTATAATAATAAAGTGGAATGATCTCAGAGGTGTGAGGCCGCATATGCCCTTGTGGCATCGAACAGAAACATATAAAACATATATGTTCATGGATTTGAGGGAAACGTTGACACGGCACCTACCTAATTCACCAAGGTGTATTAGGCTGACATCACTGGTGGCAAAAAACTGGTGCACGTGCACTATGCAGTTAAAGTAGACGTGATAGAGTTCTGGCAACTTTAGCTACCGCATCTCCCCTATGAACTGCCCAACTCACAGATACTTGCTATACAGTGTTGTGTCGAGGACATTCGAGCTGGTTGCTAGACTGACATTCAGCTCATCACGAGGTGAATGCATGGCGTGCTGAGCACAAGATGCACTTCATCTACCTACTACGAGTATAAAATATAATGGCAGAGTTGCACTATCTATAAGGCAGCGCAGGTGGTGAGTGGTGACAATGAGTGGTAACACTTAGAGACAATGTATAGTACTCGTGCAATTGAGGATATGGAACAGGAACAGAAGTGAATATGAATCTCGGTGAGCTCAGTGCGTGATGCCAGCTCGATGACAAGACAAGCTTGATACGGTTACAAAGCGAGTGTAGGACCGTGCCGTGCGTTGTATGTGATCCGTTTCATCCGACATCGCCAGCCAGCCTGACACGCCAAGATGAGATTTATTGCTTTAATATAACGCGACTGTGCTGTAGTGGCGAGTGGGTAGGGTGGGTAAGATTTGGTTTGGTTATGTTAGGTTTGGTTAGGTTAGCTTAGATTAGGCAGGTCCGGTCAGGTTAGGTTTGGTTAGGTTACAATCCTCGAAAGAAATTAGCATTTTCACTTCATCACGTTATGTGCTGTGATCACGTGTAATAATTTGTAATGGCGGCAGCTTGACTGGAGATCAGTTCTTGTTCTGAGTGTTCTTACGATCACTCGTCCAGCGAAGCGACGAGTTGTTTAACGATAAATTGGCTTCGGCAGTTAAAGCCAGTGGGTATATTTTGGGGATTCCGTACGCATGTTTTCAGCGCTGATACCGCTCTCTTTTCTCTCTCTGGCACGTAGAGAGACAGAGAACAAAAGCGCTCTCAGCGTTGAAAACATAAGTACGGAATTCCCAGAATTTAGGCCCTGGTGGAGAAGAGCCTGGCGGTGACTTCGCTGCGGTGAATTGTCCTAGACCGAGTTCAAGCACCACCTAAGGCTAGGCGCTACGCTACCACTTCTATTGTTTTATTTATCGTGCCGTACAATACAAAAAGAGGTGTTGGTTTCCAGGTCGACGCATATTTTTTGTTTTATCTCGTGCAATTATTATGCTCACCATATAACAAATGTCAATTTCCTAGTAGAAGAACTGGCAAGAAAATTCGCTGTACATATTTTTTAACATGAACGTATTCTAGGTTAGAGGTTATGTAGGGTCATTCTATATGTCAATAGCTCACCACACACCAAATTTCCACTTCCTAGAAGAACTGGCAGGGAACTCCAGGCCAAGGCATTGGCTTTTTTTTTATTACTAGCGTAGGCCAAGATATGTGTAAACGTCAAACGCGGATTGGCGGGATTGGGAGGCGATCGCGAAACTTGTCGGTGTATTCTCGCTGAGAGGCGAGAGGTGCGTGCTCACTCGTACTCGCCGTCAAGCGTATGCGTGCAGAGGGCTAGTGTAGGGGCGTGACAAGCGAGTCCCGCCCACACAGCGTCCTAAACGCACGCATAAGCTTGACAGCATAAGCAGTGTAATTGAGAGCGGTGCTTTCGTTTCTCAGCGAGAATACATCGACGAGTTTCGCGATCGCCTCTCTGGCTGGCAGGCAGTGCATCGCGAAGCGTGTTACGTACGACAAGGTGGGCGCGGGCGTACAATTGAAAAAATAATAAACGTGACTAGCAACATCCGCAGGAATCCGCAATATTGCAACGTCCACTCACTAACCTATCCATTATCTGATCCTTGTATATGCTTAGAGTAGGTACCACAATATGAGAATAAAGAACACTTTAATTGCGGCGTTAATTAAATACTCGAAACAAATATATTATAGATAGCTATTGAATATATTTGGCTCGAGCATTGTTGTTAATGGACAACATGTTACTATTTTTATATTGTGAAGTAACGCTGCAGTTCATGTACCAGATAAATTAACTTTGAAGAATACAAAGAAAAATAATGTCCATCGAGGGCTATACTCAAGGACGCGGGTTCGAGTCCCGCTTTGGACAACACGTTGGACAGTTATTTTTCTTTGTATTTTTCAA
>WYDE02076546.1:0-18029 GCA_009867175.2 Adela reaumurella
CTTGTCCGAACATCTTGCGAAATGTGGTGGTCGGTGTTGTGCTGTAATTCACCATAGTTCTTGCAGCACAACACCGATAGCTCTACTTACCCCGATTTTCGAGATTTAGCGTGAGTGATATGTATGTATGTATGTATAATACGTAGTAATAATACTTACTGGACAGGTATATAGACTGATCCTTGACATTGTACCATGTGTGTGCGTGCGTACGCTAAATTCCCGTGGTTGGAACTCGACGAAATTTTGCACACATATCCTAGTGACCTTGAGAAAGAATCGGCCCTCAGGCAACTTGGCTCCCCTCGTTAAAATCCCCTGCGGAAAGGTAGATTTCAATTGCGCCCGTGTGTTTGTGCGTGCGGGGTCGGAGAGAGCGGTGCGGGGGGCGGGGTGGAAATGTTTTTATTGAATATTTTCTTTTGTGTTGCTACAAAAAAAATTATGGGAAAATTTTAGAGCTCTATAAGCTCTATTCGAATACAGAGTCCGGGTGGCGAAGTTGGTATTGCAGTGGCAGCTAAGGCCAAATGACCCGGGTTCAAATCCCGGTTCGGACGTTTTTCTTTACTTGTTTTCCACATTTTTCTGATAAGATTCAGTAAGCCACTTGCATGCTAAGCAAGGAAAATCAACCTAAAATGTCTATATAATAGGATGTTCTCGGTGGTTTCAAGAATATTCAAACGACTTACTGCATACATAATGTATATCACGATCATGAAAAAAAAATTCAATTTGGTTGAGAAAAAATATATTCTTCCCTATACATTTTTGCCGATGAAAATTTCGAAAATGTATGGGGATTTAAAAATGCTTTCCCAAACTTAAAGTTAACTTTTTTAACCCTAAAGTTTCCTTAACTTTCTTCTTTAAGTGGTTTGAAATTCTTGAATCCACCAAGGACAACCTGTATAGATTGATATCCGTCGTGAAATAACTTTTTTATGATTATTTAATAAGTTGATTGGCCGCCATATTTAAAATAAGCCGTTTTTGCTCATATACATACTTAGCCGAGACATTAACTCAAAGTATTTTTGCGCGGACCGGCACTGGTAATTCTCCACGTACTAGTTATCGCAGACTAGCTGACGAGGGCTTGCAGCGAGTCGTAACGTAGTGCACGTTGGAGTCTTGCAGCGCCGCCTGTTGGTCCCGACCTCGATCGACACTTCTCTATTTCCAAACAGTCCGGATATGTTTGGTGAAGTCATTGAGTGCCGTGTAGCCTTATACATAAACTTTAGAATGGGGGTATATTCGGTATCTACTTCCTATAATGAGTGCACATATAGTGCAATTTTCCCGAAGTCATGTCATGCGAAACTCCTGAATTCTATTAATTCTACCTAAAGGTTATGGTTATTTTAAATTTTGACGTTTGACAGTTCCATTATCATACTTTGGTCTACCCTAATTTAATAAGATGTACTATGTGAGGTAGAGAAACTTGAATAAAACATAAGGGTATAAATTGATGGCACTGTTTATAAAGTGACCGTCATTTTTTATAATGAATCTCCTTGCATTCCATACTTTGGTCCACCGTAGTTTGATGATGCATTCCAGTAAACATTATTTTAGTTAATGCTCGGTAAAATAAGGACGGGACAGGTCTAAGTGACAGATGAAGTGGTGACTTTATCATTAGTTTAAATATGAGTGTATCGTGGTTCTAACCAATGAGCACTTAGATTTAAACATGACTTGAATTAAGACAAATAAAACAAAATTTTGTAAGAAAAAAATCTTTATTTACGAAATCATTTCAATTTAAATACACTCAATAATTGGTAAAATATATCTAACATTCACTCTCACACTCAGAACTAGACCTTCCATCTCCCTCACTCTTCAGTCGGTCTCACTCTTCTGTCCTCCGCTACACTACCTACTGCACGCGCATACTACGTGCACCAACATACAACTCTGTTCGTGAACACAGTACAAACTGCAACCCTGTGAAATTAGCTCATCACTTCCTATCTCTTTCTATCTCACTAAGACTCCTAACGGTACGAGAGTGGCAGAAATATCTTTCGATGACTAACTTCACCGAGACACAGTTAATTATCGCGCGTTATCTATTCATTACAAGAATTAGTCGGAAAGATCTCGAATGGACGGAAAGTTCCAGTCATTATTTTAAAATCATTAAAATACAATTCAGTTCAGATAAGAGTGAAATTTGTATAGAAAATACACCTGGCCGAAGAAAATAATATATCTAAATAGACGTTTGTTACACACCTCGTCACATAAAGAGTCGATTCCCGGAAAATTCAAATATAATGCGTCTCTTTCGCGCTATAACGTAAATGATATTGTGCGAGAGAGACGTAAACAATTTACGCATTCCTTGTTCGATTCTTTATTAGACTAGGAATAAGACTAAACTTAACTTTTACTAAACTAATTCGATACGATCCGTTATGGAAGGCACTAATATATATTGTCGTTTCGTATCGTATTTCTATTTTGTTCGTACATTTGTGAATTCATTTCAGTACATAAGACTTAACAAAATATTGCTTTTTGAGACTCTTAAATATCTACAGAGTTTTCTAGCGTTGTGACTTAATTCTACGTTTTGTTTTTACGTTAACGTGTACTTATGGCGGACGAGTCGTTCAGAACTAATCCTACTGTCGTAAGGCGTAAGGTCCTTTTCATATTATTGTCTATTGCAGTAAAAACTTTGGCCTAAGCCACTAACAAGTGACAGCATCCTTACAACCTGTAAGTATTAAGTACACATTTTAAGTTCAAACATGATTGCTTTGAAAATAAAATTTATTCTTCAGGTAGATCAACTTTCGACTGCTCAATCATATTTTATTACCTAAACCAAACGCTTATTTATTAAATTAAAGCAAAAAAATAATTTGTGACTTTTTGATACTAAATTATTCGGCAGTTAAATAAACCTTTCGGAGATAAATCCTCCCGAATGTGTCGCTTATTCTAATATCGGAACACGGAATGTGAAAATTGTCAAACGGTATCACATTTGAGTCAAGACGGTGTGATAGAGTTTCACGAAGCTAATAAAGCATTTGGAAATTGAGCATTCTCACCAGATTCGGGTCTCCTCCCAAAAGTAAGTTTTATCCGCCCTCTGTGCTTTCGGCGACTTCTATACAAAAAAAAAGATTTTTCAAATACATTACACTTCATTTAATTAACAATATAAACCAAATCGGTATCAAATGAAGTGAGTCGCCGAATTGATAGAGAATTCGCAGGACGCCATTATAGAAAACAATTGCCAACAATTTCAATCGAGCACCACTGAAACTCTATGAACCATATTCTATTGCAATTTTAACTTATGTCTTACATGCACAACTCGCAACCTTTTTTCTTGCACAACTCACAACTTTTTTCTTGCACAACTTGCAACTTTATTCTTGCACAACTTGTAACTTTTAAAATAATTTTGACACTTAAAATTTACGTGTACGTCATTAATTTCAATACATAAACGCCAAATATAAATTGCTGGGTCTTCCGGCGCGCGCGGCGCTCTGCATACGCGCCGTGTACTTGAAGCGGTAGCGGTCGAGGCGCTCGTCCCCGTATGACATGTAGCCACCGGGTCCGGGGTTCATGGGGAGCATCACGGGCACTTGGCACACGCTCACGGGCTCCCCGTACGAGGAGTTTTCCGTATCCATCGGGTCCGCGTACTGCGGCGAGTGCGTCTCCGCCTCGTCGTATATGTCCTGGCTCTGGTTGCAGACGGGAACGCTTCGACTCGTGTCCGCCGAGATGTTAGATCTTGACCGCGTGATCTGCCGCGTCGAGTAAAAATCCGCACTCTGCTGCAGGCTCTTCGACCTAGTACGGTGCAAGGTGACCATCGATGGGATCTCTTCGATACGCGAGAGTGTGTTGCGTCTGACAGGCCGGTAGACCTTTCTATCCCCGATCTTCGTGCTTCTCTTTCTCTTGTGAGAGTTGTACGTCTCCAGATCCGGGGACAGCGATGTCCCTCTCAGACGTATGGACATGTCGGCCAGCGACTCCGACTCTGAGGAAGCGTAGTCGCGAGCGGGTTCGAAGGGAGGCGTGTTGGGTCGTTGCGGGAAGACGTGCGTGTAGAGAGGGGCGTCGGTAGGTTTGGCAGGAGATTGAGGGGCGGCCGGGTTGTAGTATGTCGCCATTATATCCCTAATCTGGTCGGAGACTCAGTAGTTGTAGGGCCCGTACTGGGAGCCATGGTAGTAAGGTCCAGGGTAGGGTTGGGGCGGCGGGTAGCCCGCATAAGCGTACTGCTGCTTTTGGGGGTACACTGTGGAGAAACAGCCGGAGTCAGTTTTTTACAATGAGATCAGGCATCTTCGTAAACGCTTTGCGTACGAAGCGTGTGCGAAGATGCATACTAGGTAATTTAGATGATGAAATTTAGAAGCCTCCAGAAAAAAAAAATTAACTCAAAAACGCATATAATCCTATAAAAATTCCAAAAAAATATATACATTTGCTTTAGTCAAGGACGCACACATAATCTTCCGAAATACGAACAGCATTACTTTTCACAAAAATAAATTCATAAACTCTAGTTCAAACAAAAAATATGAAACCAAAATTATTCAGTCAGAACTTTTGTTGTAAAATATTTACTTAAGGGCCGGGTTAAGACCCGATCATCTCTAGAAGGCGCGTAAATAAATAAATTATTATAGTTTTTTCATTTCGTTTTATTAAGTGTATGTTTTGTTATGTGTTTATTTTAATATTTCGTGAAATAAATGTACCCTTAATAACACAAATTTAAAGAAAAATTTTGAAAATTATTTTATTCAAATTCGCAGTAGGTGATTTAGCTTTAATATGAGAGGTGTCAGTCTGTGATATTCCGAATGAGCTAGAATTACCAATATATTGACATTTTCGTATTCGGAATTGTAACAATTTAACAGGTGACGCCAACGGAATGAGGTGTGATTTGGTGTAATGGAAACAATTTGACAGGTGAATTGGTGGAATTTTAACAATTTAACAGGTGACGCGGACGGAATGAGGTGTGATTTGGTGTAATGGTAACAATTTAACAAGTGACGCGAACGGAATGAGGTGTGATTTGGTGTAATGGTAACAATTTGACAGGTGAATTGGTGGAATTGTAACAATTTAACAGGTGATGCGAACGGAATGAGGTGTGATTTGGTGTAATTGTAACAATTTAACAGGTGACGTTAATGGAATCAGGTGTGTTTTGGTATACATCATCTCATATTACAGCTAAATCACCTACGTACCGAGAATTCGAATTAAAACAATTTTATTTTATAAATTATTATATTTATTTATTTACACGCCTTCTTGAGATGTAATAAATCAGGTCTCAACCTGCTCTTACCCCTGATCTTGCACACAATATCATGTTTATTTTTTTATAATAATTAGACTGTAGTTATTGAATAAAATATAAAATTATTGTTTTTGTCTCAAATAATTTTGAGAGCACTCTCCAATACGACTCGCGGGGGCAAATCTGACTTATGTAGGCCTCTTAATGACTATGTCGGACAAAAATTCTGGAGTGAGTCTGATAAATTCGTTGGGTCAGTTACGAAGCAATCAAACAGGAAAATTACATTACGCATAATTATTGAACATTTATGTAAAGTAGTTTCAGTCTAGAACGGTACAGTTGGTTCTTCGCGTCATAGTCATCGCAGACTAAACTGGAGAACTAACGTAAGGCTAAACTGGAGAACTAGAGTGGCCACTCGCCAGCGCTGACCTCGACTGGCATCCTCCTCTACTGCCAATGGTCCAGGATACGTACGGTGAAGCCATTGCAAGCTGAATTCGACATGACATTTTATTTTGAAAAATTACCGTCACATGTCATTCAGTTTGACTTTGGCTAAGTATGAATTATTATCATGTAAAATTACATGCTGGTAAAATCTGTACACGTAGCAATGTACAAAGCACACCTGAGATTATCTTTATTTACAAGTGGTAAAATCCACATTCCCCGATGTCAATTTGACGAACACGTAATACCTTACAATAACCCCTATTTTAGTTAGGTTCATCGCCCAGTAGTTTTAATAGAGTCCTGGCTTTAGCATTAGCATTATACTATAAGTATATATAGTTATTGAGAGAACGTTTATAACTTTTTACAGGAATTCTTCTACATGTGCTCTGATATCTCGGTAACGGAAGTGCAAGTTGATTTAAAGTTGAGTACCGATAGCCTCTTTAACAGTAAACTAAAACCCGCGTCACACGAATTTTCTATTCGCTGCTTTCTTGGAATCATTTGTGGATATTATTAACGTGTAAGATTTAACAAGAATGTGGTTAAAATGTAATGTGGTTAAGGTTTTAATCAGGTTGTGGTTCCGATTCAACTACTACCTGTTCAATATTTAACAATGATGTGGTTAATATTTAAATAGGATCGGTTAAGATTTAACGGAGACTAGGTTAGCATTACTAGACTAGGAGACTAGGGTAATGTAAGTGAAGGAAAACATCGTGAGGAAACCCACTTCCAAGCCGGTTTGTCACCGTGGAAGTATATGACTAAATCCTCTCACATCACATAAATGAGACAGGCATGTACCCAGCAGTGGGGCGAATAAAATGGCTTCAAATAGAACTGGCTAAAATTTAACTGGGATATGGGTATCATTGAGCTGGGACCGTTTAACCGATTTGATTTAAAATGTAAGTCAGAATTCAGAGCACATGCAGAAGATGATGTGTGTGAACATACCGGGCATGAGGTACTGCATGTTCAAGGCTTCCTCGCGCTCGCGCTCACCGCGCAGGCAAATCGCCGCCGACGAAAACAAGATGGCGGACACGAGACTCAAGCCAACACCGCACCACGCCACCATGTACGACCAGTCGTACCATACGCGCGCGTTATCTCGTAATATCTGGTTCCGCCAATCACCATTCCCCAATGATCATGTTGAGATGAGGCCAAGTGAGAAGTGTCCATCGGGACAAGGTGTTAAGTATGAAAATGTAGTACAACAATATGACAGGCCACGTGAACGGATGAGGTGTGATTTGGTGAAATTGTGACAATTTTATATGTGACGTGAACGGAAAGAGGTGTGATTTGGTGGAATTGTAACAATTTGACAGGTGATTTGGTGGAATTGCAACAATTTGACAGGTGACTTGAATGAAACGAGGCGCGATTTGGTGGAATTGTGACAATTTGACAGATGACGTGAACGAAAATAAGTGTGATTTGGTGAAATTGAAACAATTTGACAGAAAATGTGACCAGAAAGATGTGCGAATTGGTAGTACAGAGTTTTACATCGTGGTCGTACGTTGTTAAGAGTTGTAGAAAAAAGTGGTAAAAGGTGTGATGAAATTGAAAAGAATTACGTAATATGAATATATTGTAGTATATTGTTCATCATACGAGAATGATGACAATACATTATTGTATAAGTTTGCAACACGGTGAGTATGTGTGTGTGTGTGTGTGTTTAGTGTGACAATGGTTTAGATGAAAACATAAGAAGCGAATTTATTATTTGTTAGAAGCATTTTGATTCATGTAGGTAGGCATTGGAAGCATTTCGGAAGTGTATTCCCAGATGACATGAACCAGATATTAGGAAATAATACCGCAATATTTTTAATTATTTATGGTGGCATTTACGTCGTCCGTTCGTTAGATGCAGTAGCCAAGATAGATAACATGAAAAGAAAGAAAAAAAGCTTTTGTTAGTAATAATAAATAACTTAACTTACTTTTAAATTTTACTATTATTGAAATATATAATTTAGCATTGTATAATGGAGTTGATGAATGATATTTGTTTCTCGATATGGATGATTCAATAAAATAGATAAAATAAACAGATACATAATAATTTAAATCTAAAAATGTGAGGTAGGCAGCCATCACAGTTTTTCCATCAGTCCCAAATCAGTAAGCACATTGTTAACCCCTCCGCTCCCACTGCATTCTTCCCCGCATAGCCAAAAGGTCAGTCGCCAAATTAGATAACACCTACTATGACTGCCAAGTCAATTTAGCATCCAAAATGGTCACCGAAACAACATGGTGTCCAAGATGGCTACCAAATCAAAACAGCGCACGATAGTTTTTAAAATGGCGACTGAATCCAATATGGCCGCCGCTGACGTTCTCCTTCTAACCTGGCATGATGTACTGAACATTGGTCTGCTGCTCCTTCCGCTTCTCCTTGCTCAGACAAATGGCGGCGGAGAAAAAGAAAATGGAGCTCGTGAGCGAGACGGCGACGCTGAGCCAAGCGAGCATGTACGACCAGTCGTACCACACCGACGCGTTGTCTTTTAGCACCTGTCGTAAGTCAACTTGAGAGATGGGGGCTGAGAACACTTCACATAGTATTAAAAAAGCTTTTGTAATACTGCACCACGTCATTAGAGCGAGTAAATTGGGTAGAACTTTGAGGCCTGGTTCCTTAATCGTCTACATACATTTTTTTTTAGCAAAATCATAACTGTGATTAGTTATACGATTATGACAGAAGTTTCACTGATGATGACTACCGTACAGGATCCAGTCCGGCAGAAGCCAGTCTAGGAGACGGGAGGCAATGTATTTTCTGAAGTCTTGTGTGCTATAGACAAGATTTGAAATATATTAACGAATCATATTACATTCTACTCTGCTATTTTGCTACAAACCCTGAAGTGAATCTTCTGAGAGTTCGTTTTTTCTTTCTCATCCGATTAAGGTGTGAGTGAGATATATATGCAAGTGCAACAGACCGAGTCCAAAACTGCTACTAGTCTGCCTTTACTCTTGTGGTCGGAATAGGACTTCATGAACTGTCAGATGTAGCCCGAAACTGCATAAAATGTTCTTATGAATTTTTGTGTTGTGTTTAATCGGTGGGAGAAAAAAGGCTCTATTCCAAAAGAAACTATGATAGGAGTGAGGACATAGACAAGCTTACGTTAGCCCACTGCTGGTAATACTCCTCGCCAACAAGCTTTTCTTTCTCGTAGAACTCCACTCCATGCCACAGCGCCATCGCGCCGGCCGACAACAGGCCTGCAATCACATTGTATGAATCTTTAGTATAGCTATCTGGTTATGTTTTTAAGTTTACAGTGTTATTCATTGCACATACTCAACAAGGCCCTAGTCAGAGATTTCATAGTTAATGCCAACAACATTTCATTTCAAATTACCATAGTTTTGACATACGTCGACAATTCACCCGCTATATCGCAGGCTTCCTCAGGAAATAAGGGTATTCCTGGAGCCGATGTCTGGCTTTTGACGAGCCAACGGTCATACTCATGTTCATTCAGAATTTCCTGTTAATCGTAAAGTTTAATATACGTATTACTAGGACATGCTCAATATTTAAGAATGATGTAGTTAAGAATAAATTAGGTTAGGTTAAGATTTAACTGAGACGTGGTTTAACTGTGATATGAAATTGAGTTTTGTCTTCAAAGTAAGGAAATCAATTTTTGTATGTGTGTTTTAGTAGTTGGAAGTGGAAACAACTAAAATAATGTAATATCATGATTTGAATGCCTGAGAGAGTACACTTAATGGGTTTTCGATTGTTTGTGAGGCAACCATTGCACCTATTAACACACTTGTGTAAATTTTAAACAATAAGGTTGCTTAAGTACTTATAATGTTCTTTATTGTTTCCAACAAATGACTCATTCTTGATATTACAAAATTATCTAATTCTATATCTAATAATAATCTAAACTAATTATCGTCAGGCAAATTGGTGTGCTTCGGTATCGTATAGTTCCACCAAAATGTTTAACAATACTTCATTCAATACATTTTATTGTCATACGTTTAAAAGAATCATTTCTTTATTTTTACAGTGCAAAAAAATTATTTTAATGGTAAAACTGTGCTGCGCTTTGATTGTTTTTGTTTTATTAAGGGTTTTCATGATTTACATGAATTGAATGTGATGTGAAACATGAATTACGAAGTAATATTAACAAATTGATAAGCGAGCGCTTCGGAACTCACCAATTTGTTTTTTGGACAATCTGGCCATTCCTAGTTGCCCTATTTATTATAAATTTTATTGCCCTGTGGTGGGTGTGGCATTAGTGGATAACTTACTTTATGGACATGTTAAATTTACTTTGTGGACATGTTGACTTACTTTGTGAACATGTTAACTTACTTTGTGTACACGTTAACTTATATTGTGGACATGTTAACTTACTCTGTGGACATGTTAATTTGCTTTGTGGACATGTTAACATACTTTGTTGGCATGTTGACTTACTTTGTGGACATGTTAATTTACTTTGTAGACATGTTTACTTACTTTGTGGACACGTTATAACTTACTTTGTGGACATCTTAACTTGCTTTATGGACATGTTAACTTGCTTTGTGGACATGTTAACTTACTTTGTTAACATGTTGACTTACTTTGAGAACATGTTAACTTACTTTGTGGACACGTTAACTTACATTGTGGACATGTTAACTCACTCTGTGGACATGTTAATTTGCTTTATGGACATGTTAACATACTTTGTTGGCACGTTGACTTACTTTGTGGACATGTTAATTTACTTTGTGGACATGTTTACTTACTTTGTGGACACGTTATAACTTACATTGTAGACATGTTAACTTACTTTGTGGATGGGCCCCGTACATTGTTTTTGATATTTCGGTAACTAGCCACCTAACGAGGATGCTGAATTTTCCGTAGTATTATCGTAAATTAATAATTTATTTTCCCAGAAATTGTATTGAGGTTCCGAATGTTTCGTATGGGTATATATAGCTACACACCGTACCCTCATAATATTATCCGCCGGGCCTATACCTGTTGATGGTCGCCAGAGTAGGACACGTACGCTCAAACGGCTGCAGCTCACGTGTCCGGCCCTCTGCCATTTGAGATTTGCTGTAAACAAAAGCCAAGCGACTACAAACATTTAAAAACAAAATGTACTTACAAGAGACCAGCATGAGGATAGCGGTAGCGGTGATGTTGCCGGGACTGCGCTTCCAGCAGCCGACAACGCCCGTCCAGAACGCGATGAAGAGAGCGAAGAATGCCACGATGAACAAGGCCACCGTGGAGCGAGCCATGTGCAACCTGCAATGTTCACATTACAAGAGTCATGCATCACTCATACAAGGGGTTGACAATGTTACAAATTGCTCACACAAATATGTAGTGTGTGTGTAATGTGTATGTATGTCTGTAGTGGACATTTACAGTCTGTTTGACAAGAATGTGACCAGCATAATTTTTTTTTCAAAGCCGTTATGCAAAATTTAAATTTGGAACATGTGGAGAAACCTTTTATCTATAATGCATTGTGATAATTACATCAGTTCGCGCGGTTTTTTCGCGCAGATAGCTAGTTTCCCGCCATTTACGCGTACCGAGTGTCGCGTACGCTTCCAGCTATCAAACAGTGTTCCTTTGCTCGCATCCGAAAGGACCAAATATGTCACGGGATCAGGCTGAAAAGGTCTAAGGCATTCGTAACTGAGTGGGTGAAACGATATTCTGAATCAAAAAACGTAGGTAACCTACCAGAACGCGATAAAATGAAAGTGACGTCGCCCACCAAAGATAAGCGCATAGTGCAAGTATTTTAAAAAAATCCACGTATATCATTGCGTTCCGGACAAGAAGAATTAAAAAAAAACGGAAAAAGTGTGTCCCTCGACACCATCAGAAGACGTTTAGCTGAAATTGACGTGAAATACCTACAGAAGCACGTGAAGAAACCTCTCCTTACCGAGAAACACATTAAAAAAAGGATGGCCTGGGCAAGAGAAAACAAGATTGAGATTGGGGTAACATAGCGAAGCATCGTTTTGGGCATCTAGTAATATGTCTCGTGCTTGGTCAACTGCCGATAACCAACTGCTCGTACGTACCGTGAAACACCCGGTTAAGGTGCAAGTCTGGAGATGTTTCTCAAAAAGGGGATTTAGTAACTTGCACTTGTTTACCAGCACTCTGGATGCTGTGAGGATGACTAAAATATATGAGAAAGCATTATTGCCTTCTACCAAAAGGTTGTACCCAAGGCAAAATGAACCATGGATATTACAAGACAACGGCCCCAAACACCGAAGCCGTCTGCGCTCCGCCTGGAAGTAGGAAAATAACATCGAGGTCTTGGATTGGCCGTCGCAATCACCTGATGCGAATTCCATAGGAAATGTTTGGGCGTGGATGAAGCTTGGCTTAGTTGTTTTCATCTGGGATGAAGTAGTCGATTAACTACATAACACTACCTGGTTTTCAGAGAACCCCTTGGTTACGTTGTTTTCGTCTGGGATGAAGTAGTCGATTACTTAATAACTGTACCTGGTCATGGCGTCTTTACTGAGTCCATCATTGGTTTCGTTGTTTCGTCTGGGATGAAGTAATCGATTAAATAAATAAATGCACCAGGTCATGGCGTCTTCAGAGAGTCCCTTGGTTTCGTTGTTTTCGAATGGGATGAAGTAATCGCCATTATTAAATACATAACTGTACCTGGTCATGGCGTCTTCAGAGAGTCCCTTGGTTTCTTTGTTTTCGTCTGGGATGAATGAAACGCCATTATTAACTACATATCTGTAATTGGTCATGGCGTTTTCAGAGAGTCCCTTGGTTTCGTTGTTTTCATCTGAGATTAAGTAATCGTCATTATTAACTACATAACCTAAACATAACTGTACCTGGTCATGGCGTCTTCAGAGAGTCCCTTGGTTTCTTTGTTTTCGTCTGGGATAAATTAAACGCCATTATTAACTACATATCTGTACTGGGTCATGGCGTTTTCAGAGAGTCCCTTGGTTTCGTTGTTTTCGTCTGGGATTAAGTAATCGTCATTATTAACTACATAACTGTACCTGGTCATTGCGTCTTCAGAGATTCTTTTGGTTTCGTTGTTTTCGTCTGGGATGAGGTAGTCGACATTATTAACTACATAACTGTACCTGGTCATAGCGTCTTCAGAGAGTCCCTTGGTTTCGTTGTTTTCGTCTGGGATGAAGTAGTCGACATTGCTGCAGTGAGTCTCCACCGGCGACAGGTAAGTCTCCACTGTAACAAACACAACGTCTAGCTCAGCTTTTAAGTTTACCAGAATTAATAGTAGAACAATTCCATACAATGCATAATGCTACATAATGCTAGATTTATAAGCAGAAGTGTCTTCATGTATATAGTTCTGTGTTGTGTAGTTAGTGTCAGATTGACCGAATGGGCAAGAGCACGCCTCTCAAACGAGAGGTGCGGGTTCGATACCCACTGGGGGCAGCAATATTTATAACTTTAGAATTTGTGCTATATGGCCGCTGACACTACGGTGAAGAAAAACATCGTGAGGAAACCCACTTCGAAGCCGGTTGGTCACCGAAAAAGTGTATGACTAAAATCCTCTCATATCATGTAAGTCTGAGTGGCCTGTACCTAGCAGAGGGGAGAATAAAATAGCTGCCAAAAAAAAAGAGATATAGTTCTGAGTCTTCTGAGCAATGCAGTGGAATCTAAAAAGAGAGATGTACACTTTATGAAACAAAAAAATTCATAAAACAAGTGCCGAGAAAAATAAATTTCTCGTCACTGATAAACGTTAGAAAAATTATTAATTCTGGCCAGGATTTGAACCTGAATCACCGGATATTAGCTGCCGGCGCGTTAACTAACTTCGCCACCCGGCCGACTGAACAATTCGACGAAATTATGGAAGTAGGATCCCATGCAAGCGATCTCACAGAAATGGAGGAACTACACTGTAGCCAATATAAAGTTAAAAAAGATGGCGCACATGCCCGCCCTGAAGATGTCCTATGTCTTATGCGGCGCCGTGCGACTAGTGGATGACCCTGAAGTGTCCCGTGATCTAGCACCACTGCAACTTCGTAGGGATGTCGGCTCCCTAAGTGTGCTCTATCGCTTATTCCATGGAGAGTGCTCGGAGGAGCTGTTTAACGCGATTCCGCCGTCCCCATGCCACCTCCGCACTCCGCGTACTGGGCATGGATTGCATCCCTCACGATGGACCTACCGCGAATGCGTACCAATCGGTTCTGTAGATCTTTCATCCACAGAACCGGTAAACTATGGAACGCTCCCTGCCCACATATTTCCGTCCATGTCTCGAGTCCTTCAAGAGGGGCGTGGATAGACACCTGTCAAGCCAGCATGGCATTCGAAATCCCCGCTAAAGCCGAATTTCCTTGGGCGTCGTTATTCACCTTCTGGATGGCTCGGCGCCATATGTCGCGCTCTTTATTAAAACAAAATGTGTGAAACAGAAAAAGTACGAATTCGACCAATCACAGAAATACAAATAATTTAATAATTATCTAAGTTCAGGAAACATAAAATAAACAAGTCAAGTGATTTAATGTATCTATCATTAAATTATATCCCTTCAATATCATCACACTTACATTAATATACCTGATGATTTCGGTTGAATTCTTCAAGGTATTTCATGACATATTTTTTGTTGAATTTAGTGTGAATATAATTCTTTAAAATCTCCTTTAAAAAAAAAGACAAATAGGTCATACGGGTTTCCTTTTTGTGGTGGTACGGGTATTCATGGTCTTTGTACGGGTACGTGATGGGGAAGGCGGAGTGTGGTGAGGAGTGGCGGAAAAGGGTGATTTATCGCGGAAAGGGGCAGGGGAAGGGGGAGGGGGAAGGTGCAGCGGGACAGGTAGGGCAAGATGTAGGGTGGTAGGGTAGGGTAGAGGAAGGGGTTTAGGGGTAGGGGTAAGGTAGGGATAGATTAGGGTAGGGGTTCGATAGGGGTAGGGTAGGGGTAACATGATGTCAATTTTGCTGCTGGTTCCCTTACCCTCCCGGGGCGTGTGAACCAGATGAAGGGAATGGTTTCATGGTATTTTCTTTCTTCATAGCGACGACGGATCCGCCTTTACACACACATTGAAAGTTCGCCGTAATACAAGACCGAAGCTTCGGTGTTTTGCAAGCTAGTTAGTCAGACATCTGTCTGGCATTTGGTAGGCGGGCGGGCGGCCGCGACGCTTGGTGCGCGTGGTGTGGTGATGCTGATGTGGTCACCCAGGTGAGTGGAACCGTTAGAGCAATGCTACGCTAGTGGCTGAACTGGTTCCGGCGCGGATACCGCTGCGCTGCTTTCGGCCATTATTGTGACGACGCAGGTTCGATATCCTTAGCAAATGCCTATCGGGTGACAGTCTCCAACAACAATATGAACACAGATGACGACGGAGGAATTCGGAGCGCATTCAGATTAGCGGAGTGGGCGATGACACACCTCTCAAGCGGAAGATCCGGGTTCGATCCACACTGAGAGCACTAAATTTAAATAACTTTAGAATTTGTGCCACATGGCTGCTGAGACTCCGGTGAAAGACAAACAACGTGGGGGAAATCCTCTTCCAAGTCGGTTGGTCACTGTGGCAGTGCATGACTAAATTCTCTCATATAATGGGAGAGGCTTGTGCCCAGCTTTGGGTCGAATAAATAACAAAAGGAAACGATTGGGATAAAATACATACATACATACATACATATCACTCACGCTGAATCCCGACAATCGGGGTAAGCAGAGCAATCGGTGTTATGTGTGCTACAAGAACTCCGGTAAATTACAGCACAACACCGACCACCACGTTTCGCAAGGTGTTCGGACAAGATATCAAGCAGCTTGTAAGACACTAAACCCACTTACTGCATGAATCGGTGGAAGTACCATGCCAAGGTGATAGGTGGCGAGCCCATCGCCCTTTAGAATGGCATCTTGTCCTTATCCCTTAGTCGCCTTTTACGACATGCATGGAAAGAGATGCAGTGGGGTCATACTTTGAACTACCCACACGGTACTGCAGATTCATTCTATATGCCTATACCTATATTAAACTTCCTAGAAGAACTGACAAGAAACTTTAGAGAAATTCCACTCCAGTCCTCCTAAAGAGTTCGGCCCATCGCATCGGACTGAAATTCAACAGATATTTAGTCCTACTCGCGTGTAAGAGAAACCTTCCGGTAATTCTAATCAATACGTTCAATGAGGCGTAGTACAGGTCCTTAACCTCTAACATGGACTTTAAACTGTAATCCATTGATATCAGATCAGGTGAGTAACCCTACTAAGGCCATCCTTTTGAGCTGATGAAATCAGGTAAATTGCTTTGGCACTACTGTTGAACACTTAAGGCCCTGTGAGCTGGAACAGAGTCTTGTTGGAAAATACGTGAATTGTTACCGAAGTGCTGTTGACTCCAAGGAAGAACCACAGATTCAATGATGTCACGTCTGTAATTTTCTTGGTTACTTTTGATACCTTTTTCTTCAAAATCGAGGAGAGTTTTGCCAGTGGCGCAAATTGTACCCTAAACCATAACTGTTTTCGCGTTTTGGCGACGTGGAATGACTGCAACAGTTCGGACTCGGGGACGAGTGGAACAGCAGATCCTGTCATTTTGTTCATTAAGGGATTGTTCATAGGAGATTACGATATTTTTCCAATTCGACGCAGCGGAGCGTTGTTTAAGCAAATGGCATCTCTTAAGGCGAACTATTTTGTCTTTCTCTGTAAGAAATTGCTTTTCTGAGTTTGTATGGTACCAAATAGTTATGGTATTGAGGATATTGTCAGATTAGCCGAGCGGGTAAGAGCACGCCTCTCAAGCGGGAGGTGCGGGTTCGATCCACACTGGAAATACAATATTTATAACTTTAGAATGTGTGCTGAAATGGCTGCTGACACTCCGGTGAAGGAAAACCGGTCAGGAAACCCACTTCCAAGCCGGTTAGACACCGTGGAAGTTATGACTAAATCATCTCATATCATGTAAACGATTGGCCTGTACCCAGCAGTGGGGCGAATAAAATGGCTGCAAAAGAAAAAAATAAATTGGAGATCTTATTTCACTACACGCTGTACGGTGGAGCGATTTATCCCCAAGTTTCGCGGCATTTCTCTCACCGTTGTCTGTTGATTTCGGACTAATCTTTGTTTGATAATGTGTTCCTAGAAGTTCGAACAGTTAGCTTACGTCCTCTCCCAGGACGGTGTCCGATGTTGCCGAGCTCAACATATCATTTAATTGCCGAAGAAACTGACGACCAACACCAAGAATTTCCACTTTCTCACACTGCCGTTTTCCACGCTCATACAATGAAATTTTGACTCCACGCTGTTCTGACATAGCGTATAAATATTTTTGAACACTTTTTAGCCAACAAACTATATTAAAATGGCGCCTACGAATGAAAAACCATAGACAAAAACAAAAGGGAATGCAAAGCATTTCCATTTTTGAAAATATTTTTTTTTTATTTGTCAACGTTATTTTGGTCCACAATGTACAAGAAACTTTACCATAATCAAAAACTCTCTTAAGCTTCATACCCCCTGTATAAAAATTCTAAACTAGCGATATTTAACACAAACTTTTATTTTAAAGCTATTTATCAACACTATTTTTCTTAGTAAAATGAATGGCGGAGAATATGAAAAAGTGACAATATCTCGGAAACCGTCCATTTTCGACCTCCTATTTGATGGGGGTTAATTTTTTCCAAATTACCTTTACTACAATCCCCTGAAAGGAATGCATCGAGTTACCAATTACACTGTATACAGGGTGTCCAATAAACCTTGTCTATCCTTGTACCTGGTGATAGGTCTGCTCACGTACTATTATAATAACAAGACATGACCTCAGTAAAACCGCACGGTATTTGAGATATTGGCATTTTTTTATTTTCTCCGCCACGAACTAAGTGAGACATTTTGTATGGGAATTTTATGACTTTGTTTTTTCCTTCGACAAGAAACTTTACCATACTCTTAAAAATGACTTTGCTTCATACCATATACATGAAAATTCTAAACGGGCAAGATTTAACAGAAACTTTTATTTTGGAAGAAATTTACGAACACCATCATCCTACTATCCTATCCTACTAATATTATAAATGTGAAAGTTTGTCAGGATGGATGTGTGGATCTTTGTTACTCTTTCACGTAAAA
The DNA here is from genome assembly GCA_009867175.2 of Adela reaumurella. NCBI lineage: Eukaryota > Metazoa > Arthropoda > Insecta > Lepidoptera > Adelidae > Adela > Adela reaumurella. The sequence goes on from WYDE02076546.1 coordinate 17,998, forward strand.
ACTATTTAACGGAGTTTGATGAAACTTTACAG
>WYDE02076547.1:0-11954 GCA_009867175.2 Adela reaumurella
TTTACCCCCACTGAAGTGGTGCCATTTTTGTAGTTCGTAAGGGCCCGTCCTTACGTAGTAATATGTATGTCAATGGTCGAAAGTGTCTAACGGATGACAGAGATTACGGGTAGCTCAAGGTCGGATATCTCAAAATGTTAAATTTATTATTGTTAAGGTGATTATGACCAAAAATTATAGCTTGGAGTAAATTTTGTCCTCCTTGGCTTCGGCAAATAATCCCTCTGAGGTTTATGGTATAAAATCTTTTTCAGTCGAAATCCGTTTTTTTCTAACTCGAAGTCCTCTTTCAAAAATGTTATCTGGCAACACTGAATCGAACGAATAATCACTTTTCTTTGCTCGTCGTGTCGTCTCGTTTGTGATGTGGAAAATCTGTGAACTCCGTCCGTGCCTATTTTCATTCCTATTTCTTTCTGTCCGCGTTTACGACCAAGAATATAGGTGAGACTGCGGACCGAACATGACCACGGGGTGGATTCGCGAGGAGTAGTAAGGATGCGCGCTGCGTAGCGCCGCCACGGCCGTATCAATTCGAAATGTCGAGCGCCAGCCACCGGACACAGGAAATGTTCATCGCACGCGCTTTGGAGCGGATCCTCGCGGACAAGGACATCCGCCGCTCCTACCACTCTCAACTGAAGAAGGCGTGCGAACTTGCACTAGGTAACATTACAAATGCTTCACAAAGTTCCCATGCACAATCTCGTGACAGGTCAATATTGGCCTTAGGGGAAAGTCCTGTATGACGTTGTATATCAACATTCCTCTTCCCCGGAGGTGGAAGCACTAAGCAGCGAAAATGACGCGCCATGTGACACTTTCCTGACATAAATCGTTTCCGTCCACTATCATACTAGTCGTACATCGCTTTATACCTGCTAGTCGGTTGCGCGTGCTGTGTACTTGTCCTTTCCGTAGAAGTTTACTTATTTTATCATGATATGTTCACCTAGGGCGCCCCCCTTCGACCCTTCCTTCCACATTCGTTTCATATACCTATCTATATGTTTGGTAATTTAATCCCCAACATTCCACAAAGTGACAAATATAGGCTATTTCTGGGTGTTTATTTGAAGTGGGGTGGTGGCAAATCAATTTGCTAGTAGGCTTATTGTGTAGGGTGATTTAACCCTTTGGCTGTTCTATGTACGATTTGATGCGTGTGTAATGGCACGCGTAACGCTTTAACGCACAACCGTATTTCGTCGCTCGGTCGCGGCGCGCATTCACTCCACCTCCGCTCGCGATATTCTGTAATATCTCGTCCATCTCCTAACCTATTCGCGCACACTAAACATCTTTCTACAGCTGACTTATCGTACTATGCACAGTTTGCAAGATTTCGGGGGCAAAATCAGTTGTGAATCTTTGGTTGAGTTTTACACTCGAGTTCCATCTCCTCTTCAATGCATGTTTTATGGTATCATAGAAAAATCACCGTTCTAAATGAGACCTTACGTGTTATATTTTTCCATAGTAAAAAATTAAAAAATGGCTAGGTAATTTCTCACCGGAAATTACGTATTTTCAACTTGTGATACATTGAAGATTATTATTCGAGGTGCGTTCCCTATGACTGTATTGTGGTGGTGATTCTTTCTTCTTTCATTCAATACCTATATTTCCTATGAAAATATGTGTCAAATTCAAATAATATGCAAAAATGCGAACGCTCCACGCCGTAGGGTGCGCCGCCCTTACGGCCAATACGAGACGTAATAGCTTGCGCCGCCGACCGCAGATGCGGTCGATCCAAGCCAGCGGGTTAAAAGATGAATTTTAGTAAAAGAATTTTCTTCGAAAAGTTTGTAGTTTTGGAGAAAAAAAAAATAAAGGAACCGAATTTTCCACTTACACCTGATGATCCACAATTATTGAGTCGCGTTTCAGTGTTGCTACATGTTTCGAGGCCACGTCGCCAAATTTATGTCGTCCGTAAATGGTGTAAGTGTTATGTTAAATACATACATTTTGCCTTATCTCTGGCGCTGCGGAGAGGACAACCCCGCCACCCTTGCGTAACACAGTGCAGGCCCCCTTGCGAGCTTGTGGCGCTGAAACAGGTCGCCGAAGGCGAACAGCAAGCCAAAGCAAGCTTCAGTGCCTGCACCTTGTTACAGCGGTCGGGGGCTGCCCCCCTCTGCGCCTCCGGCTATTATAAACACTCTAGGGAGTAGCCATGTCTGACCAGTAAGTAACATGTCATTGCAGCAAATGTTGGTCCGCAAAATACTCTAATTTACTCCTTTTTCTTTCAAAATGGCAACACTTAACACCATTACGAGTAATGCAAATTTGGCGACGTGGCCTCGAAACATTTGGCAGCACTGAAACGCGACTCAATAATGGCGGATCATCAGCTGTAAGTGGAGAAATCGGTTTCTTTATTTTTTTTTTCTCCGAAACGACGAGCTTTTCGAAGAAAATTCTTAAGTTCTTTCGGTCTTGTTATTTTTGTGGGTAGGTACCATGGTACTACCTACGACTGTCTCGGGGCATATGAACTCATGTATATTTGTGTATATGATTGCTCCGATTCACCCGACCTGTTTGTTTGGTCATTTTATCAACAACATTCCACAAAGTGACAAATATACCTATTTCTGAACAAACTTGCAATTTAATTCGGTTCTTACACTTCCTGTGGGTAGGTACCATGGTACTACCTACAACTGTCTCAGGGAACATGAAATTGTGTCTTTTCGTAGGTAGATTGTCTGTGGGCTTTTGCACATAATTTATTTATAGAAGATATATATTATTGCATACATACATACACACATATTACTCACGCTAAATCCCGACAATCGGGGTAAGCAGACCGAACGGTGTTGTGCTGCAAGAACTCCGGTAAATTACAGCACAACACCGATCACCAAATTTTGCAAGGTATGGACAAGACATCAAGCAGCATGTAAGGCATGAAGACCCATCTACTGCATGACTCGGTGAAAGTACCGTGCCAAGGAAGTACCGGCCCCACACGGTACTTAAAATAGAATATTTATAATTATTAGTCTTAATTTACCTACACGTTTTATATACATGTTTTACATTGTACAACTAACTTATTTTCAATATACACCATTATACATTATACATCGCTATCAGACCATGCGCAAACACGACTATCGATACAACGATAGGTAAGCGAATCCAAGGGGTTCACTTTTGTAATCTTGTGCTGCAGATCTATATATTTCAGAATTTTTTCTGTTTGTTGCTAACGAGATCACCATCATGCGGCACAGCGATGTCGGCTAGCGTGGCACGTCTTGTCTTGTCCATGATCACAATATTGGGTTTATTCGCAAGAATAGTCCGATCCGTGATAACGGACCCAGTGAGCGTGGCACGGCCATTTTCGAGAACTGGCGGGGGTTCTAGTTGTAATATGGTACCTCTGAAGCCACAAGGCCGAACTGAAGGGCAATTTGCTGGTGGACTATCCTGGCTACTTGGTTGTGCCTGTGCAAATACTCGGTGTTGGCAAGCTGCGAACAACTAGAGATTACATGTCTGAGGGACTCACCAAGGTGTGTGCGCGGCAGATGTAAATTATTGTGCCGTCCCTCATAATGAACCTCCAATAGTTGTTCGTCTTGACAACCTCGTCCTGAATTGGACAAATGGGCTGGACATGTGAGCCGCAGGGATGACGTTGGAGCTCACGCGTCCTAAACTGGCATCAGCGTGGCAGATCACCCGCTAAGTGGGACAACGACATCCGGTATGTCACGGGCAAACCATGGATTCGTGCTGCCGAATGCCGGGAGGGTTGGAAAAAAGTTGGAGAGGCATTTGTCCAGCTGTGGACGGTCAAACGGTGATGATGATGACTACCTGTTTTACCCCATGAAGCCTTCCTTTTTTCTAAATTATTCAAAGTGTACACAATAACCAGGCGTGACAAAGTTTGTATGCGAACGTCAACTGACAACTTAGACAGTGTGAAGCGACCAGTTTGTTCTCTGCAACTCTTTTATTTAATGTCCACAGTGCAAAATTTACATTTCTGGAATTTCACTACATCATTTTAAACATTTTGAATGTTTAGCGACAGAAAAAATTTCATTCATGCATTACTTATTTATCTACCTACTAATACCTACCTAGAAATTAATCATAATCAGTGACATATAAGTAATACACTAGCTCTGCTCGCAGCTGCGCATGCGTGTTTAAAGGTAAACGCGAACCTCGATGCGTGAAGATCACGCTTGACCAGTTTTAGAGTGCTATTGTGATGAAATTTGAATAGTGTACATTCAGATACAGGGAAGAATAAATGTATGGATTCAAAGAAGACATAGCGGCCAGGATAGATAAAGGTACGCTTAGATGGTTTGGTAACATGGAGAGAATGGATGGTGAGAGAATGATCAAAGGTAATATATTAAAGCGAATATGGAAGGAAGGGTTGAATGTGACCACTCTAGGTGAACATACCATGGCCACATTTTTAACCTTTTACAGAAGTGGCAAGTTTACTGCACCCGTAACAGGCCTGCATGCATAAAGCGATGTGTGACTGTGGATGAAGCAAAGGATGTATGCCAGGAACATGTCACATGGCGCTCAATTGTCTCTGCCTGCCCCTCCGGGGAAGAGGTGTGATGGTATGTATGTACATTCAGGGGGACAATCACTTATTTCTACTCAGTTACTTTGATAAACGACGCCTACGAAGATTCCACCTTATTCTTATAATTAGTACCTAGTTATTATTTACATGTGAATTCCGACTCTCGGCCCTGTTGTTTGCTTACAACGCAGAAATGTCTTATGTTATCTTAATATAAATAGTAAATAGTACCTATACTGCAATATTAACAATGTCGTCTTGAGAGTGCACTTGTCGAATTGTAACATACAAAACACAAAAATACAAAATATTTATTTGGTGAAAAACTTTACATATGTAATAGTGTTTGAGGTTTGGAGACTCCTTGTAAGGTGACCTGTATCAGGAGACTCCGCATACATAACATAACAGTACAACAAAAGCTTGCCAAGCAGGACCTTCATACACGAGCATGAGCGAAGCTATGGGCACAGCTAGTTTAATAGAAAACAACTATTGTAGTTTGTAATGCTCAGGAAGAAGATAAGCTTAAAATGAGCATTCTGTGCAAATTTGTCAGCTGCAACCTTCTTCACTCCGTTTTTAAGTTATAAAGTATTCTGAAAGACAAATGTAAACCTACTTATATCAACTATTGTTAAATCATGCTGTATGCTGTGTAGTCTAAAAGCGAAATAAAAAACGTATATTCAATTCACTGCCAAAGCATATCAACTCTGGATTTTTTTTTATTGCTGTTTACTTTGGTTGTGCTCGAAGTCGGGGCCTCAGGCGCAGCTAATTTCACCCCTGAGTAGTCTTGCTCAGGAATTATTAACATTGCCTTTAACATTAATGAGATTAATTTTTATTCTTTCCAGAGGAGATTAAAGTGGAGCTGAAAGATGGAGGGCAAGTTGAGTCCACAGAGAGTCCCACTTCAGGAACTTTGCCGCTACCAAAAACTGATGCAGCAAATATTGTATCAGCGGAGAAATATTTTCTGCCATTCGAGCTCGCCTGCCAAAGTAAAGCTTCGCGTATCGTCGTCACAGCTCTCGACTGTCTACAGAAACTTATTGCGTATGGCCATCTCACTGGAAATGTCCCAGATTCCACTGCTCCGAGAAAGCTTCTGATCGATAGGATTGTAGAAACCATTTGTGGATGCTTCACTGGCCCGCAGACAGACGAAGGAGTTCAACTTCAAATCATTAAAGCCCTTCTCACAGTCATCACGAGTCAGCATGTGGAGGTGCATGAAGGAACAGTCCTCCTGGCCGTCAGAACTTGCTATAATATCTACTTGGCCAGCAAGAATTTGATCAATCAAACGACTGCCCGAGCTACACTCACTCAAATGCTTAATGTCATATTTACCAAAATGGAGAACCAGGCACTAGAAGTTGAGGTCCAAACCGAAAACGTAACAGAAATACAAGTTCCAAGAGAACAGAAAATACCGAATGGGAACATAGTAAATGAAGATGCGGCCACGAATCAAGAGGTAATCGCGGTCGAGCATTCGGACGAAGAAACTGCAGCTATACTGATTGCAAAAGAAATTGTGGATTCAGTCATTGATGATGCTATAACCTTTGCTCTCAAAAAAAATGAGAGTGGATCTGAAAACAACGAAAATCCATCAGACTCCCAGGACAATATCAGCATGTCACAAGAGAGCAGTGAGCAACCACCAACAGAGGCTTCCATTACGAGGATACCATCCCAGGAAAGTGTCGATGCTGCTTCCGAAAATGACAATTCAGTGACAGCCAAATTCACACACATTCTGCAGAAAGACGCTTTCCTAGTATTCAGAGCGCTTTGCAAGTTGTCAATGAAGCCATTACCTGAAGGTATACCTGATCCCAAGTCTCACGAACTTCGATCGAAAGTGCTCTCACTGCACCTTTTGCTGTCAATTCTACAGAATGCCGGTCCCGTGTTCAGGAATAACGAGATGTTCATAACTGCGATTAAGCAGTATCTTTGTGTTGCTCTCTCAAAAAATGGAGTCAGTTCAGTGCCAGAAGTATTTGAGTTGTCACTGGCTATATTTTTAGCCCTGCTGTCTAACTTCAAAGTGCACCTTAAAATGCAAATCGAGGTCTTCTTCAAAGAAATTTTCATGAATATTCTGGAAACTTCAAGCTCCACTTTCGAGCACAAGTGGATGGTTATTCAGGCACTGACCAGGATTTGTGGAGACGCCCAAAGTGTGGTCGATATTTATGTCAACTATGACTGTGATCTGTCTGCTGCTAATCTGTTTCAACGCTTAGTAAATGATGTGTCTAAAATTGCCCAGGGTAGACAAGCTTTAGAACTGGGCGCCACTCCCAATCAGGAGAAGTCAATGAGGATCAGAGGACTGGAGTGTTTGGTTTCCATTTTAAAGTGTATGGTAGAATGGAGCAAAGAACTTTACGTCAATCCCAATTTGCAAACTACTCTTGGAGAACGAACAACTAAAGAGGAAATAGATTATCAGAGTATCAAATCTCACGGAGGCTCCAGTTTAAGTCTGCAGTCCACCGGATCGAGCACACTCGGCAATAGAGAGACTCTTGATTCCCCGGAACAATTCGAAGTTCTTAAGCAACAGAAAGAAGTTTGGGAAAATGGGATAGATCTCTTCAACCGAAAACCAAAGAAGGGAGTGGCATTTCTACAAGAGCAGCACTTGTTGGGAACCACAGTTAAGGATATAGCTGAGTGGTTGTTGAATGATGAAAGGTTAGATAAGACTTTTATTGGGGAATATCTTGGAGAGAACGATGACCATTCCAAAGAAGTAATGTACGCCTATGTGGACGCTATGAACTTTACAGGTATGGATATAGTTGCTGCCTTGAGACACTTTTTGGAAGGATTCCGGTTGCCAGGTGAAGCCCAGAAAATCGATAGACTGATGGAAAAGTTTGCTTCTCGTTACTGCGAATGCAGCCACAATAATACTCTATTCACAAGTGCTGACACAGTTTATGTCCTTGCATTCTCCATAATAATGTTGACAACAGACTTGCACTCACCTCAAGTGAAAAATAAAATGACTAAAGAACAGTACATCAAATTAAACAGCGGCATAAGCGATAACAATGACCTACCGCGTGAATATCTCTCACAGATCTACGACGAAATTGCCGGACACGAGATAAAGATGAAAGGCACCTCCAACAAACCCGGCAAACACATGATCGCTAATGAAAAGAAGCGGAAACTCATATGGAACATGGAAATGGAGCAGATCTCTACCGCTGCTAAAAATCTGATGGAGTCTGTTTCTCACGTTCAAACTCCATTCACAACAGCGAAGCACGTAGAACACGTGAGGCCTATGTTCAAAATGGCTTGGACTCCTTTCCTCGCAGCCTTTTCTGTAGGACTCCAGGATTGTGATGACCCTGAAATTGCTTCTCTCTGCCTGGATGGCATCCGTTGCGCTATTCGCATCGCTTGTATCTTCCACATGTCACTGGAGAGAGATGCATATGTTCAAGCCCTCGCTCGATTCACACTGCTCACTGCCAACTCACCGATTACAGAGATGAAGGCCAAGAATATTGACACAATCAAGACACTGATCACAGTAGCACATACCGATGGAAACTACCTCGGTAACAGTTGGCTAGATGTCGTCAAATGTATATCCCAACTGGAGCTCGCACAATTAATCGGCACTGGAGTCCGACCTCAGTTCATATCCAGCTCAAACATCAGGCCCCAACATGAGTCATCAAAATTAAGCCTCATTTTCATGGATCCTACATTCAAAGAACACATTGGAGAAACAAGCTCTCAGAGTGTGGTCGTCGCCGTGGACAGAATATTTACTGGATCTACTAGACTCGACGGTGACGCCATTGTGGACTTTGTGAAGGCACTGTGCCAAGTGTCGCTGGACGAACTGAGCAATCCAAACAATCCAAGAATGTTCTCTCTTCAGAAAATTGTTGAAATCTCCTACTACAACATGGGAAGAATCAGACTGCAGTGGTCTCGCATCTGGCAAGTTCTCGGAAACCACTTCAACAAGGTCGGATGCAGTACAAATGAAGACATAGCCTTCTTCGCGGTCGACTCTCTGCGCCAGCTGTCCATGAAATTCATTGAAAAGGGTGAATTTGCTAACTTTAGATTCCAGAAAGACTTCTTACGGCCCTTCGAACACATTATGAAGAAAAATAACTCTCCAACAATACGAGACATGGTCGTACGATGCGTCGCCCAGATGGTAAATTCCCAAGCCCAGAATATTCGTTCCGGTTGGAAGAACATTTTCTCAGTCTTTCACTTGGCGGCCAGCGATCAAGACGAAGCCATCGTCGACTTGGCCTTCCAAACGACCGGCAAAATAATTACAGAACTGTACGAGAAACAATTCCCGGCCATGATAGATTCATTCCAAGATGCCGTGAAATGTCTTTCTGAGTTCGCGTGTAACGCAAAGTTCCCCGACACTTCGATGGAAGCTATTCGTTTGGTCCGAGCGAGTGCCTCGGCCGTCGGTGCTTCCCCTCAACTGTTCATAGAACACACGGCTTTAGAAGGTGATGCGGGGGCTCCCGAAGAGGACCGAGTGTGGCTGCGAGGCTGGTTCCCGCTTCTGTTCTCACTCTCGTGCGTAGTCAGCCGGTGCAAGCTGGACGTTCGAACCAGAGGGCTGACCGTGTTATTTGAAATTATCAAGACGCACGGTGAAGCATTCAAGCCCCGCTGGTGGAGAGATCTGTTCAATATTCTCTTCAGAATATTCGACAATATGAAGCTCCCGGAACACCAGCTGGAGAAGAATGAATGGATGACTACCACTTGTAACCACGCTTTGTATGCGATCGTCGATGTGTTCACTCAGTACTTCGACACCCTGGGGTCTTTACTACTGGAGCAGCTTTACACGCAACTGCACTGGTGCGTCCAGCAGGACAATGAGCAGCTCGCGAGATCGGGAACCAACTGCCTCGAAAATCTAGTCATATCCAATGGGATGAAGTTCGACGAGGAGACCTGGGGCAACACTTGTCAAATAATGCTGGATATTTTCAACAGCACGATTCCTTCCACACTTCTAACCTGGAAACCTGACGACGGGGACGAGAGCGAGAGCCACGGCGCTAGACACGGGATCTTAAAGAAACCTCAATTAGGAGACGATCCTAAATCGGCCAACCGCGTGTTCAATAGCCTGCTGATCAAATGTGTAGTCCAACTGGAGCTCATTCAGACGATCGACAACATTGTCTTCTACCCGGCGACGTCCAGGAAAGAGGACGCGGAGACTCTCGCCTTAGCGGCCGCCGAGTTGGCCGGCGGGGCTGCGGGGACGGAGCAAGAGTGCCAGCGGGAAGAACAAGGCATGTACCGGCTTCTGAGTTCTCAGCACTTGCTCAGACTTGTCGAATGCTTGATGTGCAGTCACCGATTTGCGAAGACATTCAACACAAATAACGCCCAAAGGAACGTTCTCTGGAAGGCAAATTTCAAAGGATCTGTCAAGCCGAATATGTTGAAGCAGGAGACGCAATCGCTGGCTTGCGTCCTGCGAATCCTGTTCAAGATGTATTGTGATGAGTCGCGGCGGGCGCACTGGCCCGTCGTGCAGGAGAGCCTCATTGGTGTGTGTTGCGAGGCGCTCGAGTACTTCGCCAGTGTCAACAGCGAGGCGCACCGCGACGCGTGGACCTCCCTGCTGCTGCTAGTGCTCACCAGAATACTGAAGATGCCCGATGAAAGAGTGAGTTGTGTTTGTTTTGTTTGTGTGCGATCATTTGTTTTTGGTCTTGATTACACTAAAAATACCAAAGCTTTCCAAAAATCTACTTTTCTGTGGGGTCTTATTAATTACGAATGCTTACCTTGTCTGTTTCATACTCATATTCTCAATAATTATAAATTAAAAATTTAAAAACCCCCAATGCTGCAGCATCAGGTCAAGGTAACCATGTTTTTGCAATACAAGGTAGAAGTACGCCAGTCTTGCCGTAACACACTTCGCGATGCTCTGACAGTTCCGCCAATCTGCGAAGTTTCTTGCCACTTCTTCTAGAAGGTGAAATTTGGTGTGTGGCGAGCTGTCGACAAGTATGAACCTACAGAAATACCTAAGGACCTTGAAAAATCGACGGAACCGTTTAGGAGGACAACAGCGAAAATTTTTACCAGTTCTTCTAGGAAGTTGAGAATTATCTAGATCACTATCACACAAGTCGCCTTTAACACAAAAAAAAAACTAAATTAAAATTGTTTTATTCATTTAGTAGCTACGATGCCACAAACATACACGTTAAACTTTTAAAACCCCTATTTTTTGGGCGGGTGTTAAAAAGGCGACAAAGCACATAGTGCTTGTTGAACTTACAGTTCCCATGGAAAGTAACATACTGAAGTACCACAGCTTTAAAAATTACTGCAACCTACCTGAACGGATATTGACAATCAGATTCAAGACTGCTCTCTTCGTTATGGAAGTCGGAACCAAAGGACTACAAGAGTACGTTCAGTGGACGGAAGACGTAGACGTGCGGAGACAAACCCATGGAGAACAGAACAGGACTACCAGCGAAAGCTCTAAGCCCATAAATGAAAGAGCTTCGAATGTGTCACTGGGGGGGCATCCTACAGAATACGGATAGGTAGAGAGTGAAACAGGTGGTTCTCCGCGTCCTAGGCAGTGCAGACTAGCTGAAGATAGCTTGCACGAAGCCAAAGCGTAACGCACGCTAGAGAAATATAGAGCGGCCCCTCCCTAGTCCTTACCTCGATTGACGCACTCCTACCAATGGACCGTTCACATACCACGTGGATAAAAAAGGGGGAAGGGGTCAGGTCCATGATTGTCCACAGTGGGGGACGGGGGTGACCGTCCACGTGGATGCATGTTTGAGTCGAAAAACATGCAAGCTTCCTCTCTGTTGTTGAGTTCAATACCTCATATATGCACGATTTTTCCAGATTTTTAAATAAAGGGTAAAGTTTCTGTGCAAAATTACAATGCACCCCGGTGAAGGAAAACGACGTGAGAATACCTACACTAATAATACCAATATGTTGTAGTGAAAAAAGGTTGACCGGAAGAAATTGCCTCGGGCAATATGTCCGCCTTCTGCTAAGCAGAAGTGTATACTTATTTATTTAAGTTACGACAGGCCTGCCACATCCACCTTGGCACGGTAGTTCCACCGAGTCATGCAGTAGGTGGGGGTCTTCGTGCCTTACATGCTGCTTGATATCTTGTCTGAATACCTTGCGAAATGTGGTGGTCGCGGTTCTTGCAGCACAACACAGATTGCTCTGCTTACCCCGATTCTCAGGATTTAAGCGTGAGTGTATGTATAGGTATGTATTATTTAAGTTACAAGATAAAAACGGGTATTTTCCACTTGGA